>OZ020246.1:25424779-25578754 GCA_963971285.1 Astropecten irregularis | reverse complement strand
GAACCCAAGGGGGGGGGGTTTAAACCCCCCCCCTAGATCCGCCACTGGGACACCAAAATCGCCAATCACACCCCCCAATCATGAAAAGAAATCGACACCTATGTCTGTAAGTTATAGGTATATCTGTGAAGATCTGTTTCGGTATGTTACCAAAGTATGATACTACCTTTAAAGAACATTTCAGTCCTATACGGTGGGCACTTTTTGAGAAAATCGTGAAAAACGGCCACAGTATTTCTTAAGTCTTTTCTCTTTTAATTTTTTATCTTTTTAAAAGATCAAAAAGGTTTTCGGTCGTTGTTTGACTAATTTCTGGATAAATACACAATTTCAGGCGGAAAAATTGTAACGGTAGGTTGCTTAAAATTGCAACTGCCTCCACAACTGTGCAAGTTTTTCCGTCTTATCTCTGATCACCACTCCCATAGCACTAGGTCTGGATCACAAGGCAACTTAGTTCTTCCGACTTCCAAATCTAATTCAGGAAAACGTAGATTTGCATATCGCGGGGTCATGTCATTTAACAACCTGCCTGTGACACTCAAACATCCCCTGCCTTCAACCTTAACTAGTTTTAAGTGCCAGTACAAAAGTCTTATGTTTTAACTGTATTGTTTTGATGTATGTATTTTGACTAACAGTTTTTAATGTTATGTGTTCTTAACAATAATTGCTTACTAGTAGTTTAAATTTTAGTTTATCTAGCTTAATTTTAGTATTTCATTATAGGGCCTATTTATATTTATTTTAAAACATTTTACGTTTTATACTGTAAAGCTGGGCACCTTTGAAAAACAGTGTTTCACTGAAAGGTTTCCCCAGGGTAAATAAGAAATAAATAAATAAATAAATACCACCACCATCGTCCTACCCTGAAAGTTATACGTAAATCTGTGAAAATGTCTGTTTTGATCTCTTACCAAAGTATGGTACTACTTTTAATGAAGCTGGCACATACAAATAAAGCAATCATCTACATCTTCAAGATACATTCAGTTACATAATTTTAATATTTTTATTCCATCGAGTTTCCTGTTTTTCACTCTTTACAACTTACAGGTCACAATTATTCCCTTTCAGGGACTGGTCCTATTCCAGTTTATTATTACACAAAATGTGTTGACCAAAATAACTGTGTTTTACAATAATCATTTTATACTATATATAATTATAATTGTCATACAAAACGCTGATATACCACAATGCAATATTATTAATTTATATGTTTGTTTATCACAACAGCATCATATCAGTACAGCTAATCAATAGATATAATTATAAACTATATTGGCTGACAAAATGACCGATAATGGTGTTTACGAAACGGAGGCTCAGGCTCCGTCTCAGGCTCCGACTCCATTTCGTGAATCCATTCTAAAATAACGGGTATCAAAATAGAGACTTTTGGCTGAGGTTCGGAAGTAGATTCTCTGGTTTGAAAAGGAAAACAGAGCTTCAGCTTCAATGAAGAACCACAACCTACATTTTCAGCATGCCTGAGCTTGAGCCTGAGCCTGAGCCATAGACAGCCCGCCCTATACCGACAAACAGATAGACGAGTACGTAACAGACGTAACAGCAATTTACAACACCTCACATCCAGAGAGACAGATCAAGTAAGCCCTGGCCCTTCATCGCCACACTCCTCGTTCCAACGTCATAGAGCTGCTTAAGCATCAAATTCGCTTAAGCACAAAATAATTTGCTTAATACAATCAGTGTCCAATTTCAAGGGTCCGCTTACCGTATATTCTGTGCTTATTATCCTAATTCTTAGTTTGCAGAGCTAGCACCGAATTTATTCGCTAGCTGAGCTGGGTAAGCTGGAAATCCTTAGCTGCACGAACTATACGCAACCGCACAACTGCAAATTCTTTGCTAATCCATGAAATAGGATCTCGTAAGCATAGAATATTCTGCTTTATTCTGCTTTATCGTAAGCGCCAATTCTATGCTTACGGTAAAAGCAGAGCCGAAAACAAAATGTGAAGAATATTCCAAGCAGAATATTAAATCAAAAGCAAGCAGCATCACGAAGGCCTAAACATTTTGGAAAGCGTAATTCATTTTCGTTTCTTTTTTGGTTTTATCAAAGAAGACTTTATAATTATGCTTAGCCATTTTGCAGCTCCATGTTCTATATCGTGCTCGTCATTTGTTACTTCAGTGCACGTGTGTTGGACCAGGCGTAAATCAAGGCTGTGATTGGTTAGAATAACAAAAAGGGGCGGGGCATACACCTCCACAACTCCATAAGACCACGCCCTTCCCATCAGTCACGGTTTTTTTTGCCAACAGATTAAGGTTTTGTTTGGAAAATTAAACCGTAATCTTCGTAACAGTTTTAGGAGAAAGACTCGGATATTTTGCGTTGAAACTGAAGAAACAGTAATATTTCAGGAAAATAGAAAAGATGATTTCAAAGTGAATAATGGTCAGGATTATACAATAGTACTTGGTTAATAATGATAATAATAATAAGGAATAATAATAGATTAAGTATATTAAAGTCACTTCGTGAAATCCACTAGGATCGGCTGAAATTACGCCCCCCCCCAAAAAAAAAAAAAATTATCTCAGGCAACAATGTTTTACTATCATAAACTTCGTTTTGTTTGTCCCGACTTTGAAAATCTATCAAAAATAAACGCTGTATCATTTGAAAGGATTCGTTACGTTATAAACTATGCATTACCAAAGGAGATTACATTCCACGGTTAAATATCTAGAACCCAAATTTGGTTAATTTCAGCGGCTCGTCAGAGCGCTTTTTTAGTCACGTCAAAACATTAACAAGTTCCTACGTCGAAGGACGCACCTCATTGAGACACCATTTTGAATATTATTTACAATTTTATATACATGTACATAATAAACGACAATTTTGTGCAATGAGATAATATTAATCTTCATTCGAATGCATGCTGTTGTCCAGATTTCAAGCTGATAGTGACCAAGCCTGGGCCGAAGCCGAAGCCGAAGCCGAAGCCATAGCCTGTTAAGAAAATGATTCTGATTGGACAAAACAATGTTTGTAGCCTAGGTATATTTCCCTGCGTGTCTCACATGGTATCTCAGGCCGTGTCCCAAGTCTCAGTGCTCAAATTACACACGCAGCCCGACTAGCCAGTTGACTGCAGTTTCCATAAACTTGTGTGTAAATGGTGGTCGTAGCCAGAGATTTGGGACACGGCCTATATAACTCTGTATGCACTATCTTTCAACCAATAGGAATGGTCCAACTATCTTTGGTATAATGCGCATTTCTGCATCGGTTCCCATGTTTGAACAATTTCCTGTTCGATTCTAATAAAGAAAGCGCGCACACAACAAAAATCGAGTTCACTTTATAATGCGATCAGTTCAAAATCTTAAAAAGGCCTTTTCACACGACGCTAAAAATAACTCTCAACAATTGAGAAATTCTCTCATGGGTCTGGACCTCGGTCAAAATCTCTCTAGGATTCACCAGGGACGTGGGTCACTCCCAAGCATTGGTGTCCTTTCACACGATGACACTTTTGTAAGTTTGTTTTCAAGCAAGAAAAAAACTTGCCAGACTTGCGAGTTTTCCTCATGCTTTAGAAATTTCTCAAGGTTTCACCAAGGACGTCGGTCACTCTCAAGCATTGGTGTCCTTTCACACAATGACACTTCTGTAATATTTCGCAACCACGAGAGAATTTCTCAATGCTTGAGAGTTTTTTTTTTAGTGTGAAATGGCGTTTAGTCATCCTTTGACGTTTTTCAGATTTTCTGGCCTCCTTGTTCGTCCGGTACGTTTTGGTTGATGACATTCAGGTCAATTTCACGTTCATCCACGGGCACGTCGTCTTCGGTAGCGCCGTACTCACAGGTGAAATACCTTGCCAGGCGTCGGCTATTTGAAGTGGGTGCCAGGACAATGTCGTAGATGGCTGCTGCTAGGATGCCTCCCAAGATTGGACCGACCCAATACACCTGCAAAATGGGGAAGGGGAAGAGATGTTAGGATGATGGTGAGAAAATTAGACAGCAATTTTAGGTCAAACATGCCTGAAAGTTTTTTGTCCTTTATTATTGCAAATCTGTAAGAATGGTATCATTGAATGCATCGTGTTTTCGCGCCAAAATCTGGCCAAACGCGTCACAATTATTGATTTATCGAATACTCTTTCTGGCCTATGGCCAATTTCATGAAGCTGTTAAGCACAAAAATATTGCTAAACGCAAAAATGTCTTGCCCAATAAAACAAACCACCATTGAAAACTTGAATTTGTTATTCATAGTCAGCGAACAACAGCCAAAGAATAATCACAAGTGATACACAACCGTATAGTGGTTACCCCTGTTTTTATTAAGACAGAAATGTCATAGGCTTAGCAAATTCTTATGCTGAGCAGCGCCGTGATATTGGCCCCAGTACAACACAGATCAAACATTTAAAATGCAAATCCCTGAAGTTTTCGATCCCCTGACAGAAAAAGCACAATTTAAAATGAGTTTTGCGAAGCGTGTTGGTCCCAGTTGCTTTCACATCTCGGATAGGAAAAGCAGATGTCCACTTTCAGTGTTCCGTGAACGATCTCAGATGGGTAATTACTGATATAAAACCTAGCTTTTCAGGAGCAATCCGAGTAAATATTGACTCTAAGTTGATCTTATTTACTGGGATATCAATGTATGCTTAAATGCGTCAGGTGAGTTTTGTTTGTGTGTTCCATTCACGTGCACTTGACCATGTATGATACCGTCAGGGAATCTTTTTCAAAAAGCAGCTGCAAGAACTCCAAAATCAATATTTCTTCAAACAACTTTCCTAAAAATTCCTTCTCTTTAGTATAGTCCGGTGTGGCAGTGCCAATTGGCGTCTATGGCCCACAGTTATGAATTACAATGTCTGTGACCTTACTCAATATTGTCCATTCATCCATCATTGATTCTGCCGTGTAATCATAATTATGTCCTCATGATGTAATACTTGATTGAATAGTGACCATAGGATGCATGGTGCAAGGTTGAAGGCCCAAAGACATCAGCAGGAAGTCGGCCTCAGACATAGTTTCCGGACCGCTGATAAAAATTTCAAAGCAAAGGCTAGGGAAACTGCTTCATACGTGCCCATTTGCATATCCATACTCTACTGCGATGCGTTTGGGGAGTTATACCTAGGCTATACGCCATGCTACTGCCGTTCAGAACTCAAAGAATTCTCCATGTTCAAGTTTGACACGGCAATAGCACGGCGTTAAGCGTGAATTTGGCTCGGTACATTGAGTTGGGCACGGCAAGCTCTTTGGCTCGACAGGGTCTGCCACGCTATCGGTATTCGGAACGGCCGGTGGCGCGACGGCGTTAAGCGCAACTGCCGTGCTACTGCCGTGCTATTGCTGCACTCATTGGATTTAAGTTCGGCACGGCAGTAGCATGGCGTATAGTCTTGGTCTTAAGCCCTTTTCACACGACGCCAAAAAAACTCTCAACCATTGAGACATTTTCTCATGGTTGCGAAATCTTACAAAAGTGTCATCGTGTGAAAGGACACCAATGCTTGAGAGTGACCGACGTCCCTGGTGAATCCTTGAGAGATTTTGACCGAGGTCCAGACCTACGACAAAATTTCTCAAGGGACCCTTGCGAAGTGCTTTGCACTGCGCATGCTTGTGTTTTCTATGTGCTACATGGCCTTTGCCGACCGCGCGCACGCCCGCGTGCTTTACGCGCAACCTCAGCGCCGTGATGGTACTAGCAGCGTTTTACATTCCGAAATGCATAGTTTATCGATTACCCGCGTTCCGTCTCAAGGGAGGCTTGCGAAATGTTACACTGTGCCGTGTGAAAGGACGCAAAAACGGCCAGCGTAAAACCGTTTTGAAAGATTTCGCAGCCATGGGAAAATGTCTCAATGATTGAGAGTTTTTTTGGCGTCGTGTGAAAAGGGCTTTAGATCGTGTCCGAAACGGGCTTCCAGAGCTATGGCTAAGTCTATTGTCTTGGTGGTTCTGTGTATTTCCAATGGAGCGAAGACCTAGACCTAGCTCTAGACAACAGATTTGGATGCAGCCTAATTAAGTGTCGCATTTTGCTGAGTCGGTTCACTGCTTACAGATCAACGGGAGCTAGCACGAGGTGACTTGTATTACATAACTTTCAGCAGATCAAGATGGAAGAACCTAAAATAATCACCAAGTGTATAAAACAAAACTCACCTCCAAGAAACACATGTGCAAAAAGCAAGGCAAGCCGCGTTGTTTGCCTTTATCTATTTAAAACTCTGAGCCGATATTTCCTTTTCTTATCTATTCCAAAAATATCTGCCAAGCCAAACGCTATCAGTTTGACCTGTCAATAAAACCTATAGTCGCGTTTAAAATGTTGATGCTATAAAAAAAAACGCAACCATGGAATTACCTGGGGCCAACTTCATGGAACTGCTAAGCACAACAATTTGCTTAGCATAAAAATGTCTGACCCAATCAAACAATATTAAGCAACCGTTACAAATTTCATTTGATATGCATGGTTAGTACACAAGTGTCAAGGAACAATCACAAGCGATACACAACAAATGGAAATTTGGTTGTGAACCCTGTATTTATTAAGACAGAAATGTCATGCTTAGCAACTTTTTGTGCTAAGCAGCGCTGTGAAATTGGCCCTGAGTACCAGTGACAAGTAATGTATATTGCACGGCACTCTGGCTGGTACCCTGCATGCGCTTGCTGGGCCACTGTGCAAAGGCCGAATTCAGACGATAGTACTTACCCAATGTGAATTCCAGGTTCCAGATATAACAGCTGAACCGATGGTACGAGCTGGGTTCATACTGGCTCCACTTATTTGAACCTGGATCAGACACAGAGATCAAAATTATTGAAAATATACGAGTACGTTTTTAATAACACGCGTTCTTCAAGTGGGTAGGGCCTATTTTGGTATGTGTCTTGAAACAGCAGGTTTGGTTCACCTTGGTACTATCATACTTTGTAGCAGCATACAAAAAACAGAAATCCTCATAGATTTACCTATAACTTACAGGGATGATAAAGATGGTGATGGTAGAAACATACTGTTAAAATTTTTCTGTCTGAAATGCTGTATTTATCAAGAAAAGAGTAAAACCAGTGACCAAAATTATGCTTGATCTTTTAAAGATAAAAAATAAAAGAGAATATAGACTTAAGAAATACCGTAGGCGTTTTTCACTGTTTCCTCAAAAGGTGGTCACAGTATGGGGCTGAAATTTTCACACACAGATGACTGTTACTGTATACTTTTATTAGTGATATTTTTGCCCATGAATCTGTATTTCTTCGACAAAAACCAAAGTATGATATTACCTTTAATAACTCAATCTTTGGAAGGGACTTTCTCGTATTCGTGCAACTTTTGCGCTGTGCACTTTTTAGGGCAATTTCAGTATAGGGTAAAATGTGTCTATGTGCCAAAACTCAGATTGCCTAAAAAGCGAAGCAAAGCTAACTTCCTCCGTAATCAGTGTAAGTTATAGCACTTTAAGGTGATTAATATAGAGGGAATGATATTGCTATTCCATACATTTGTACGGGCTTTTGATAAGGGCAGATAATGCTATAAAATTAAGCTGTGTTTTTTTCTCTCTAGGCCTACATCATTGTGTACAGAGATTCAGGGAGGAGCTGTAAAAGATTGTGTTCTTTAAAAATCCAGGGGAATGTATATATCAGTAATACATCTGGCCAACAGTCGGCTATTTAGACTCAATCTTTGCTCAATTTCAAGTACAAGGACTTCAAACTTGACTCGGTATATCACTGAAGGTCAATACATATCGTTTCTTTTATGTTTCATGATTATCTGATCCAAAGTGCGTTGGCTAAAATGATAGGCCTATAGATATCAGAGCTTGCGTGCTAAAAGCTCCTCCCCCAGTCCGTGCATAGCGTACAAGTGGTTAGTGGGTTAGCTCCATGGTATAACTATACTACTACATGGTGTTCTAGGCCTAACATATAACTATAGGAACCACTTGTACACAATTACCCAGCCAATATAAATTGACAAGGTAAACTGCACTTTGGTCTCAGTGCAAGACGCACTTTTATCTCAAGAGCAAGGCTGACAGATTCTTGGGCCCCCTGTGCATGATAAGGTTTTATTTCATTCTCCATCCTGTAATGTTCGAAATTATTCTCTTAAATTTCAGTTTACATCCGACAGCGATACCGGTGGATATAATTATGGAAACTTGAATATGTTACTTCCCCTGAGAAGACAGGCCATATTTCACAGTGCATCATAATAATAATAATAATAATAATAACATTCAGTATTAGTACATAATGCCCTGCCAGCAAATGTGTGTCATAGCTAGGCCCTAAGGGCTATCTAACTACTTCAGTCCCATACGGTGCCCACTTTTTGAGAAAACAGTGAAAAACAGCCAACGTGCTTCTGAAATCTTTACTCTTTTATTTTTGATCTTTTAATTTTTTTTAAAATAATTTGCTGGATACATTTACAATTTCAGGCGGAGTAAATTTAACAGTATGTTTCTACCACTACCATCTTCATACCCTGTAAGTTATACGTACGTCTGTGAACATTTCTGTTTTGGTGTCTTACCAAAGTATGATACTACCTTTAACGAATCACATCACAAAATTATTATGTTTCATATACCTTGCATTTAATTCACTTAATTTGCAGAAATGGATCAGGTTTTTTACACAGCTGTTTTTATCATGAAATGCATTCAACCAAATTTTATAAATAGCTCCGGCTGATGCGCTTCGTGTAATAAATTAAAATAATTATTTTGAGGTACAGAGTATCAGAATCAACAGAGGGCGCTCGAAAAATAGCACGAATGCTCGCTGTTAAAGGGATTGCATACGTTTGGTAATTTGAGCCTACTGTTTGTTTCAAACCAATATAATTAAATATATATACCATAAAACTAACCTGTGAAAGTTTCAATTCAAAAGGTGGTAGCGTTTTTGAGATTTTGGCGACAAACTAGAGCGGTTATTTCACGCCAGAGAACAGTAAGTCAATAGCTGAGAAGCGTTACGGCCATAACGCTTCTCAGATTCATAATTTTTGGAGATAAAAAGTGACATATTTTTCCATAACCGTGGTACTTCGAATTGAACGTTTCTCAATATTCACAGTGGCGCACCCAGGGGGGGGGGGGGGGGCTCGGGGGGCTTGAGCCCCCCCCCCCCCCCAAGAGGGTCCCTGAAAAAAAAAACGAAAAAAAAAGGGAAAAAAACGAAAAAAGGGGGGGGGGAGAGGGAAAGGGAGAGGAGGAAGGGGGGGGGGGGGGGGGGGGGGAGTCACAAAATGTTTTGCGGGAGAAAAATTTTCTTTGAGCCCCCCCCCCCAAGACAAAATCCTGGGTGCGCCGGTGAATATGCATTATACTATCCAAAGCAGCTGTACTTCTCATCAAGTAAGTTTTTATTGCCATACATTTTCAGAGTCATTACCAAACGTATGCAATGCCTTTAAGTCCACACATGCGCTCGTACCGTCAACAAACTTTACCGTATTAAAAAAAACACACGCATGAACAGGTTACAAAGCCCGAACGTTCACATTATATGATTGTGAGGTCATATTACATACAATATTAAAGGCCTATATACAGCGAGGTCTAGGCCGAACATGTTGTTACAAAATGTACTTAATAAAGGTAGTATCATACTTCGGGTTGTTGTCAAAGAAATGCAGATTTATGGGCAAAAGTATCAAGGAAGATACTACAGTCATCTGTGAACTTTTCAATCCCATACGATGCCCACTTTTTGAGAAAACAGTGAAAAACGTCCATAGTATCTATTGTTTATCTTTAAAAGATCAAAATTTGTTTTTGGACATTGGTTTAACTCTTTTCTGGATAAGAAACCATCGCCATCTTTATACCCTGTAAGTTACATGTATAGGTAAATCTGTGAAGATGTCTGTTTCGGTATGCTTCCAAAGTATATGATAGTACCTTTAGTAAGTGGAAATCGGGCGGTTGTGGACAAGTGGGGCCCGAAGCTATATGGAAAACAACTTTTATGTAAAGAGCCTCACCTATACGTTCTTGGTGTCCTCTTCAATATTAGCAAAGTTTAAATTAATGTGTGGAAAGAGGGCTTTGATTTTTGAGGGAAATTATGAGGCAAAACGGTTTCCTTTCTTATAGTTTGGGGCCCACTTGTCCACAATGGCCGGATATCGAGTCGGGGACTGCGGCACGTTGTCTATAAATAGGCCTAGTTACGCTGCCCATACAAACATAGTTCTAGCCCAGGTGTACATGTGTGTTCACACATAATCCAGGGGCCAATTATTTCCATGGAGCTGCTAAGCCCCCCAAAAATGCTTAGCACAAAAATGTCTTGCCCAATAAAACAAACCACCATTAAAAATTCCATTTGATATTCATGGTCAGCGAACAACAGCCAAAGAACAATCACAAGTGATACACAACCGCATGGAAATTTGGTTTTCGTTCCTGTTTTTTTTATTAAGACGGAAATGTCATGGTTAGCAAATGTTTGTGCTAAGCAGGGCCGTGAAATTGACCTCATAGCCTATCCCTATGTAGGCCTATTTGTTCAAGATTAATTTCCAAAGGCTTTTTTTTATCGCAACCGAAAATTCCAAACGGTTTCTTGTATTGTCAAAGCAAACATCAACAAATCACACAAGCAGATTGATAATGCACGATAAAAAATATGGTGTTTTTTTTTTAAATACATACCCCGCACAAGTGGCCCACGCCCACCGCCAGGCCGATAGCAAGTGGACCGGACCCAGTGAAGCCTTTACGGTCGGGATCTACCGTGCTAAACACGGTCAGCACCAGCTGGAATGTCAGGACTATCTCCATGACCAGAGCCTGTCCATCACTGATGCCAGGTCCGGGGACATTGGGACCACCGTTCCAGCCAGCTGGCACGAGGACTTTGAGGATTCCTGCACCTGCGATGGCACCGATGACCTGGGCGAAGATGTACAGAATGGCCCTCAAGGGCGTGATACCATGGGTGACCAAGAAGCCAAGAGTGACCGCTGGGTTGATGTGGCCGCCACTGATGTGGGCCGTGCAGTGGACAATGGTTGCGATGGCCAGGCCAAAGGCCAAAGAGATCCGTACCCAGTCGGTACCGAATGCTGGATTGCCAAACGGTACCGTAGAACCGAGACCGAGGAAGACAAACAGCATGGTACCGATGAACTCGGCTAAGCAGGCGCGCCAGAACAGCGTAGTGCGAAGCTCCTCGCTCATCTTCTCGACAACTTGCCCCATCGTGCTCGCTCAAGATGTACGGCCAAGCACTGGTAATAGCACAATCTCTTGTGGGTATCTCACGGTAGCACTAGAGCACTAGCTGGCATACAAGCAGCCAACATGAACGAATGACTGGTTTGTCAAAATGTCTTTGTAATATAAAATGCGACAGAAACGCTGTTGGTTAAATTCAGCAGACGATATAACTATTCCAACATCCAGTTATCCAGCCTCGCGCGCGTTTTATGTTCGAGAATTTGATTCTATTGTATTCTATGCGATGCGTGCAGCGTACGGACGGATCGGAGTGGGCGTTCACCGGTCTTTGTCACTATCAGTGACGTCACGAATTAAACCTCCGAGGGGCGGGGAGACAGTGACGTGGGGGGAGGGGTGGAGGCAGGTAAGCATTGGGCTTAGGGCCAACTCCAGGGGCCAATTTCTGTTAAGCACAAAAAATTGCTTAGCACAAAAATGTCTTGCCCAATAAAATAATTAACCAGCATTAAAAAAATAAAAATTCCATTTGATATTCATGGTCAGCAAACAACAGCCAAAGAACAATTACAAGTGATACAAGACACATGGATATATAGTTGCTACTCCTGTTTTTATTAAGACAGACATTTCATGGTTAGCAAATTTGTGTGCTAAGCAGGGCCGTGAAATTGGGACTAGATATGCTAACCCTGTAAGCGAAAAATGAGGATCGTGAGTGCACAGTTTGGCAGTAAGAAATTGAGTGTGAAATGAACCAGATTATAACCGCGACCTTTAATCATTCAAAGTCTACCCACGTAATTATCCATAAAACCCAACGAAGCTCAGTATCAGAATTATTATCGCCACTCGTTTACTTCCCTTGCCGTCTGGGAGGGAATTAATATGACTGGAGGAGAGTCTAATCCCATAAGACAAGAATAACTCATGTTAATAATAAGAATGACTATGATTTACTGCTGTAACTGATACCCATTTCCGCACGGTTACTAGTCGCTTGTCCGGTCCCACTTAAGAACATTACTAACAGTAGTAATACAATTAATCTTGAATTAATCTCGCTTGATCCAAGCATAGAGGGCGGTAAACCGTGTCATTTCACTCCTGCGTGTCAAACCTAATACATGTAATTGCGTGTCTTTTTTTCATGACTGAACCCCAGATTCGATGTGAATCGAGATGGTGGTCAGAATGGAAACGAGATTAGCGAATGAAATCTTCCACTCCCAAATTTACCATGACTGTCAAAATCCTATTATAGGCCTAACTCTCGGTCTATGGCTACATACGGTGCAACTATACTGAGCCACAATAGAAACGTAAACGATTGGCCATCAATTTATTTATTGTCATGTTTTTGACATTACTTTCATTGCGGCTGTTAAAAGGTATAATACATGATTGGTAAAGGTAACAGAACAGCACTCACACAGTGATCAAACATTGTACATGAAATAATAAACCTGTGAAAATTATTTTGAACTCAAACAGACATGCTGAGTCACGAGAAAATAGCAAGTGTTCTTAAAACATAACGAATGCATTGCTTTAATCTTACCCCGAGATCAAAACTGTTTTCGGTTTTTGTTTGACTATAGGGTTAGGGTTTGACTATTTCGGTTAGGGTTTGACTGATATCTGGATAAATACTCCATTTCAGGTGGAAATAATCTAACAGTATGTTTCGACCATCACCAACCATCTTCATATCCTGAAAGTTATACGTAAATCTGTGAACATTTCTGCTTAGGTATGTTACCAATCCTGTACTGTATCTTTAAAATTAATCGAATTCCACAAAATTTGGTAGACATTTTCTGACTTGAGTGTTGCTCTTGTTGTCATAAGTTTGTTGAAATTGATTAATTCAAACAGCAATGAAAATTTGTTAAAAACACGACACTGACAATAAATCTAATGGCCATGTTTCTTTTGTGGCTCAGTATAATTTGGTATTATAATAGTCTCATTCCAAATACATGTAATACAAAATGTAGGTTTGTTTTGAGTGAAGATAGTTGATATCGGCTGTGGTTTTCCTGGTTTAGAAAAATTCCTTCTTGGCATTTTAAAGATGTCTCAATTCTGCCATGTATTACCGAAAAGAGGGAGAGAATTATGATAAACATTATTGAAATACAATGTAAGATTATGAATAAAACCAGCTGGTCTTTTCCATTATACGAAAATGTCATAATGTTGTTTAAAAGGCTAAAGGTAAAGACATATGTTGTTAGATATGAACCACATCGGTCAGGTAGTACTGATCTACTTCGGTATGTCTGACATGGTTTGAGCACCAAAGGTGACTTAAAGGTAAAGTCATATAATGTTTTTTATCAGAGAAATCCAGATTCATGGGGAAACATAATTATCAAGGAAGAAACAGTAACAGTAATCTGTGAAATTCCCAGCCCCATACGCTGCCCACTTTGTGAGAAAACAGTGAAAAACATCCACGGTATTTTAAAAATCTTTCCACTCGTGATTTTTTTTCTTTTAAAGATCAAAACTGTTTTTGGTCTTTGGTTTGACTCTTTTCTGGATAAATACAGCATTTCAGGCAGACAGATTTGAACGGTATGTTTCTACCATCACCATCTTAGTGTAAGTTATAGGTAAATATGTGAAGATTTCTGTTTCGGTATGCTACAAAAGTATGATGCTTCCTTTAAGATCATTATTAAACCTAATGCGATATATCATACACTTGGGATGTGTTGACATATTGCATGTGTATATAGCGAGTATATACCACGGCCTTAATAATGAACGATCTAATGGATGTAACAACCATGTTGTCTGACGTAGCTTTATTCATCGTTATATGCTTTCTTGCTCTGTCCCTTGCTGTTTGGATGAAAGGTTTCATTCATTAATATTTCTTATGATGTTCATTCTGCCAAATGATGCTATCCTATACCGGAGGAAATTTAAATTACGAAACCTTATTGGAAAACATTCAACACAATCTACGTAGGTCATTCAATCTTTATGACGTACCTTTGCATTATTAAGGCGGTATTTGGTGCAAGGGCTATTATATAGGAGATAAGCTATAGATATTAAAACACATTAAAAATGAAATTGCAAACATGGCCTATACAGATTGGAGGGGTTTGGTATAGAAGAAAATACTGGGTAATTGCAAAGGCATATTAACATTGCCAACTTGAGGTTTTTACAAAAAAAATGAAGATTTTTGTGCCCAAACCAACAGGATTAATTCTTTGAGACCAGGGGCTAATTTCATAGAGCTTCTTGACCGCTACAGTAGTATCATACTTTGGTAAGAAACTAAAACAGAAATGTTCACAGATTGACGTATAACTTACCAAATATAAAGATGGTGCTGGTAGAAACATACCGTGAAAAGTTTTCCGCCCGAAATGGTATATTTATCAAGAAATTAGTAAAACAACGACCGGAAATCTTCTTGATCTTTTAAAAGATCAAAAATAAAATAGAAAAGACTTTCACTGTTTTCTCAAAAAGTGGGCACAGTACTGGACTGAAATTTTAACAGAAAACTGTTACTGCATCTTCCTTGATATTTTTGCCCATGAATCTATCTTCTTTGACAAAAACCAAAGTATGATACTACCTTTAAGCAATAAATGTGCTTATTAAGCATAACAAGTCTTCCTTGATCAAACAGGATTACCAACCAAATTTTCATGTGATGTTCACTGCTTTTGACTTGTATTCAGCCATTGTTTGCTGAGCATAACATTCACAAGGAGTTTTGGCTGGCATACTGATTTTATTTACCAAGGTTTTTGGTGCTTAAGCAAATTTTGGTGCTAAGCAGCTCTATGAAATTGGCCCCTGGATTCCTAGGCGGTATACGATGATATACATTGTATTTGTTGATGTACCGAGATTGTTATGACTGATCTGAGTCGTAGAACCATTTTCATTCTTCCAGAATTTAGATCATAAAAACACGAAATCTGTCGTTGGCATCATTACAGAAACGTTTATATCTGTGATGATAGATATATTTATTACAGTCCAATAAAATGGTGAAGGCTGCTGTATAGGCCTACTGTTGACATCAGACTTGGGAAGTTTGACATTAGTATTATGATTCCCCGAAAGATACATATGCGGTCACATGGAAAGTCTGTCACAGCGTTTGTTGTATCAAAACAAGCAGCAATGGGAGACCGTTTTGGAGAGTCGGTCTTGAGTCAACAGCGCAAACCATTCTTGCGCAATTGTGAGCATGCGCGCGTTGTATTGCGCGTGCGTGCGCATGCGCTGTTGACTCAAGACCGACTCTCCAAAAGTCTCCCATTGTACAAACGTTCACAAAGACACACTTTAAGTCATGAAATAACCACAAGGGAAACTGACTGAATTTTACGTCATTGCAAAGTGAACAAAGAAAAATTTACTGAAGCGGGATTCGAACAGGCGACCTCCTGAATACCGCACAGGCGCTATACCAGCCCTAGCGATATGTGCGTGGTTTCATGGCTTCTGACTGCCAAACGAACAGAGTTAATTGACTATTAGGGACGGCTGGATGGCTCAGTTGGTAGAGCGCCTGTACGGTATTCAGGAGGTCGCCGGTTCGAATCCCGCTTCAGTCAATGTTTCTTTATAATAAGTATTTTAAATAAGTATTTTCATTGGGGTACAATAAAATAAGCTGAACATGTTGTAGACAAATTCCTGTCAACGTGAGAGAAAATCCCATGTAACACAAGTTAAGTGATACACAAGTATCGGGACCCACTTCTATATGACCTGCTAAGCACTCAGCATTTGCTTAGCACTAGACACAAAATAGGTCTCAAAATCTTGACAGTACTTGCAATAATTATCCGTGGATGAATGTGCACTACTTGACGGGAAATTCTCCTGGA
Organism: Astropecten irregularis; assembly: GCA_963971285.1. Classification (NCBI taxonomy): domain Eukaryota; kingdom Metazoa; phylum Echinodermata; class Asteroidea; order Paxillosida; family Astropectinidae; genus Astropecten; species Astropecten irregularis. The sequence continues at coordinate 25,562,634 of OZ020246.1, read as the reverse complement.
TTTGGGTGGTGCTCCCTTCAGGACATCGTTTGTAATCTGCAGTTTCACAACTAACACAGGCCCGGTACGGAACTTGCCCATCACGGTAGGCCTAATAATGGCTATACGACCAGGGGCCAATTTCATAGAGCTGCTTAGCACCAACAAAAATGTCTTGCCCAACAAAACAAACCACCATTGAAAATTCCATTTGATATTCATGGTCAGCGAACAACAGCCAAAGAACAATTGCAAGTTATACACAACACATGGACATTTGGTTGTTAATCCTGTTTTTACTAAGACAGAAATGTAATGCTCAGCGAATTTTTGTGAGCAGCTCTATGAAATTGGTCCCAGTATTTTGATTTAATGAGACCAAACTGAGTCTAAAAACATTCACTTCTCCGTGTCAAGCTTGGAAAGCCCGTTGTAATTTGTTTTACAGGTGAAAATTGTAGGCGTGGTCACCCAGCAAGCATTGGGCGTGGTTACGTAAGACGCATTGGATAAGTGAGAAACAATGGACAACAGCAGCTTATGAATGGTGGCCTTGAGGTGCCATTGTTTGTGTCGAATTCAGTTAACCTTCTTGGTAAATCTATACGTGCTTAATATTTAAGCTATATCGCAATTCTTTGATGTTTTCCTCTAATTATTGTGGAGAATAGAAATATAATGACTGAACACATCTTTTAATTCATGGCAGTTTTTTTGATCATTTCTTGGCAGCCCCCCGATTGCAATCTTGTTTGCATTTTGACAAATGAAGGTTAAAAGTTAGTGAAAGTAGTGACGTCATCACCTGCGGATGCCAGCCCCCCCCCCCTCCCTCCCCTCCATTATCCGAAATCGCACCTTTCTCAATTCCATTCCACATATGTGCCCATTGCTAGACCAATATCTCTAGGTAAGGTGAGGGTCGAACCATTTTTTCACAAATGACTTCACTTGGCTAAATAATTGTCCGAAATTGAACTATTTTCCAAAACACCGTGGCGAACTTTGTAAGTCCTATTAATATAAACTGCACATTCTTAATTTACGGTCAGCTGGGAAAATTCTTTACCCAAAGTTGGATAAAAACTGCCCTTTAAAACACTGTCTGCCGTTCGCGAGGTAAAGAAAAACACAATTTTATACCACTTCATCCACAGTACAACGAATCGTCACAATAGTGCACGTAGTTATTGGAATGCAAAATAAACAAATCCCATGTAGACCATCGGGAAAAAATAACATTGTTTATTCCCTTAAATAAATACCAGGCAGTCTGGTTATTACGCCTTTTAATAATAGTACGTGGGCTACTGTATACATGCAAAACCCATAAATTCGATCTGAATTAAAAATGACCTCGGTTTGGGCTGGGTTAGTGCTATTGTACGTCGCGCCAGCGCCTTCTTTACGCAATATTATGACGCAATTTTAGGTTGTCTGTGTACATTTACAAATAATAATAATAATGTATTACCGATAATGGTTACTTAGGGAGACATTCCCATAGGGACGTGCACACTACTTTACTTATACATGTATACCTTTGTCTTAACATCCTCAAAACCAATGAACTTTTAATATTTGTCAGTGAAATTCATAGGAATTGTTTATAACTACTGAAAAATAAGCATATCTTGAATAATTGTTTTATGATTGGCTTGACTATCTCATTAGAGAGAACATTTCCCAAAACAATTGTCAATTGATATTCTTTTACTCATTGAAAAATGAACAAAGAAAAATTGACTGGAGCGGGATTCGAACCGGCGACCTCCTGAATACCGTACAGGCGCTCTATCAACTGAGCTATCCAGGCCTATGTTGGTGGTGACCCCAATAGTCAATGATCTTTGTTCGTGTGGCAGCCAGAATGCATGAAACCACGCACACACCGCCATACCCAAGGATCATTTCACCAACTTTGTACGCCCAGCAATGCTGCAACCTGGGAACGGTACATATCCTCAAAGAGGATATACCTTAATAATACGGCTTTTAAATTTATATTCTGTTATTATATATAACTTGACTACAACAAAATTCGGCAAAGAAGTCATAACTACATTGTCACGTTTAAACACGACTCACAACAATGGCTGTACATGTATTTACATAATAATTATATCCTCTTTTATTCACATCAGTTTATGTAACTTATACAGCAAATTAAAACAGGATTAATAGTTCAACATTGAACCGCCTCTCAACAGTGGCCTATTATTTAAAAAAAAACCCGCTACTTTAACCAACCAGCATTCTTAGTAAATTATCCTTACAATGACCTTCTGTTAGGTAACTATCTTTGCTCAGGGTCCCATTCAAACACAATTGCCATACCAGTGCTCTATCATCTGAGCTATCCAGCCCTATGATGGGGCCTCCCTATAGTCAACTATCTTTGCTCAGGGTGCCAGTCAGAAGCCATGTAACCCATTAACTGCCATACCAGTGCTCTATACCGTCTGAGCTATCCAGCCCTATGATTGGGCCTCCTTATAGTCAACTATCTTTGCTCAAGGTGCCAGTCAGAAGCCATATAACCCATTAACTGCCACATCAATGCTCTATCATCTGAGCTATCCAGCCCTATGATGGGGCCTCCCTATAGTCAACTATCTTTGCTCAGGGTGCCAGTCAGAAGCCATGTAACCCATTAACTGCCATACCAGTGCTCTACCATCTGAGCTATCCAGCCCTATGATTGGGCCTCCTTATAGTCAACAATCTTTGCTCAGGGTACCAGTCAAAAACCATATAACCCATTAACTGCCATACCAATGCTCCACCATCTGAGCTATCCCTATGATGGGGCCTCACTATCGTCATCTATCTTTGCTCATGTGCCAGTCAGAATAAGCCACAAAGTTATAACCCAGTTGATCAGAAATGTGAGTGGCCACACACACACAAATATCCGAAAAACCAAGGAAAAAGCTGAAATCTAAAAGTTCCCATACTTTTGAGCAGTTGTAAAAAAAAGAAGAAGCTGAAATTCGGAATTAAAATTTAAACAAACAAAATCTGAAATCAGATAAAAAATTGAAGTTTCACCTCCCTGTTTAAAGTATAATACATGTACATGATTTGTTAATGGTAAGGGTCACAGAACAGCACTCATACTTTGTCTGATCCAGCATGTACATGAAATAATAAAAATGTGTATGTTTCTACAAGCACCATGTTCATATCCTGAACGTTATAGGTAAACGTCTGTGATCTGTTTGGGTATGTTACCAATCCTGTACTGTATCTTTAATGTCGTATGGCTAATCTCGCACCATTAACAATATCAATAACAAGTTGTAAATCCAATGGCAGCTACGTGATCAGAATACAGGCATAATAATTGTTTTATAAAAACAATTTATACAAATGTAAATCTAGCCAAGAGGTTGCCAAAGGCGTGAATACAAAACATAACAACACAAAATATTAAAAATAATAATTCAGTTTCCTTGTTGTTATTTGATGAAAATAATAAACATTACATACCAACGTAATTATACAAATATACGGAAGCGTATAGTTTCCATATTAATGCTCCGTTTTTCAGATTGTATTTCTATATTAAAAAAAAAATCCTTTAAAGAAAAACAAAAAACAAAATTCATTAATTATAATAATTTGTTAAAGCAAACAAATTGGCATATTATTTTTTCTTCCAAAATGCTTTAAAGAAAAAAATATCATAATTATTATAATTTGTTAACAAACAAAATTCCAGATACAGTAATTAATTTTCCAAAATTGTTTTAAAGAAAATAAGACAATTGTATTAATATTTATTAATATTGTGCAGTTGAATGTGGCTGAGATTAAACAAAATAAAACCCCTTTTACAAAAATCAAGAATGAATATGTACATAATTTGTTATTAAAAAGCAGCTAAAGTAAACATAAGCCACATTGGTTTCAGTTCTTCGATAATTACTTAAAAAAAAATATAACAACAGAACACAGAGACTCTGAAAGTTGGATTATTTACACACATGATTTGTAGTTGATCGACATTCATTGATTTTTCATGGTTATAGAGAAATACTATAAGATTCACCGATTTCATACATTTACATTACTGTTTATTAATTAATTTACTGTTAATTGAATTAAATGAATTAGTGCAGAGAAAGAAAACAATTGACTGAGATGGGAAAATGAAGTATGAACGTTAGGATTAAGTACACTTTAAAGGTACAAATACGTGATTGGTAAAAGTCACCGAACAGCACTCATACTTTGTCTGATTCATCATGTACATGAAATGATAAACCTGTGAAAATTTGAGCTCAATCGGACATCTGAGTCACGAGAAAACATCGACAACCCGACTCGCTTTTTCTTATAAAACATGATGAATAGTTTACTTAAATCTTGATTTGCTTGAAAACCCCCTGCATCTGATGAACCAAGATTTCCCATGGTGACTGTTTGCACTGTTTACGAACTGTTGAGTCCATTTTCTGTCTCAAACTCAATTTTTTTTTTGGAGGCCTTGCAAATCCTATATGCTCCCTTTAAATTCCCGAGAAAATAACACGTACATGTAAAACCTGAGAGATGTCTGTTATTTTAGCTTGGATATTGCCAGGAACTGATTGCCTGTTAATTACCTTGTGTGACATGGGCCTAATTTATGGTGGCCCTAAAGGGACATCGCATATCGCAAACGTGTGCGCACACGTATGCGATGTCGTGAAATTTATTGCATACGTGTGCGCACACGTATGCGATGTCGTGAAATTTATCGCATACGTGTGCGCACACGTTTGCGATATGCGACGTCCCTTTAGGGCCACCATACTAATTACATAGTCCTGAGCTCAGTGGACTATGGGCGTTTTCGAAACGGAGGCTCAGGCTCCGGTTCCATTTCGCACAGGCATCAAAATAGAAACTTTTGGCTGCAGTTTGGAAGCAGATTCTCTGATTTGAAAAAGGAAACCGAGTTTCAGCTTCAATGTAAAACCACACCCTATATTTTCAGCATATGGATGTCAGAGCTGGAGCCTGAGCCTGAGCCTGAGCCTGAGCCTGAGCCTGAGCCTGAGCCGCCGTTTCGTCAATTAAACCCCCTATAAGCCTCATCATCAGGATGAATACAAACATGTACACTGTACTAATGCAGAGGTCAGGGATGTAAAATCTCTTTCACTCTCTGAAGCAGCACTAAAGGGTAGCCTTCCACTCAAGAGGCCAGTTAATATTTCATCTTTACAAACAAAACGAACTTGAGACATTTCCAGCATATACAAGAAGAATACTGATTGATTTAAGCCTAGCTGTGTCAAATACTGTGTTAGAATACTGCACCTGGGGTGTGTATAAATTACCCTCCATATCATTTCTCACCTCTAGTATTCAAATTGTTTCTATTTTCACTCAACAACCAAAAATGACCTAGAATACAATTCCTGAACCTGTAATTAATCCTATCAAATTCTTAATTCTAATCTTCATTCAAATTTCTCAAAACCTGATACTCCATGGCTCAAGAATGTGGTTCATATGTCTTTAAAGGTTATATCATACTTTAGTTTTTATCAACGAAATACAGATTCATGGGCAAAAATATCAAGACAGATACAGTCACAGTCATCTGTGAATATTTCAGTCCCATACGGTGCCCACTTTTTGAGAAAACAGAGAAAAACAACCACAGTATTTCTTAAGTCTGTTCTCTTTTACGTTTGATCTTTTAAAAGATCAAAAAGATTTTCGGTCGTTGTTTTACTAATTTATGGATAAATACACCATTTCAGGAGGAAACATTTTAACGGTATGTTTCTACCTCCACCATCTTCGTACCCTGTAATGAATACGTAAATCTGTGAACATTTCTGTTTTGGTTTCTAACCAAAGTATGATACTACTATCAAAGGATGTGGGTCACAGTCACAAGAATCTCAGTCCTACAACCCATGTCAACATCTATACAATTTTCTAGACTTTGGTAAACATGTCAAGTGTAAAAAACACCCAGAATTTCAGACGTAGCTAATTTTCTGAAGATATCATCACATAACCCTGATGATTTGATACAGGAACATACAAATTTGAAGGACATCGCGCCCACGGCTCCCTGCATTGTTATCAAAGTTTGTACATGTCTTATCAAAACAAACCAGTTTACCAGCCATATTATATACAGATCTATGACTAATAATAGCCTTTGTTATTCTAACATTGCTCGGCACTGATCTTAAAGATACAGTACAGGATTGGTATAACATACCCAAACAGAAATGTTCACAGATTTATGTATAACTTTCAGGGTATGAAGATGGTGCTGGTAGAAACATTCCGTTAAAATATTTCCAACTGCAATGCCGTATTTATCTAGAAATTATAAAAACAACGACCAAAAACCGTTTTGTGATCTTGGGGTAAGATCAAAACTCTTGTGAATAGATTTGAAAATACCGTGAGCGTTTTTCACTGTTTTCGATGATGCCGGACATGAGCTGAAAATGTCACAGGTTTGTTTTTATTCCATGACAAATCAAATTATTAAACAGTCTGCAGCTGTAGTCTGTCACCTTTACCAATCCTGTATTATGCCCTGTTATGTATTCGACGGATAGCAATACAAATATACAAAGAGGGAATCTGTACAATTTGTCTATTATGAGAGTACACCTTTACAATTGGTTTTTATACAAATATTGAATTCATATTAAACAGTTAATAGGCAAATGCATATATACCATGATAATGACAGACATAATGCGGCCGGGAAGGTTCAGGAATCATTGGCATATACTGCACCAGACTACATGTATATAAATTATCCTTGCCTTCACACTCAACCTCAGCGTTAGTACCATCTGGTTCCCTGACTCGTTAAAGCATGCAATCCAATTCACTGATCCAGTAGGCCACACCCCTTGACAAATTGACCAATCACAACGCGCTATTTAAGGTCCAACAAATTGCCGCCATTTTGTCCGAAAAAATGTTACGAATTTTGTATTCTTTACTACACATTTTTAGTTGAGTTTACTTTTGTTTCATATGTACAAGGCAATTCCTTTTCAAATTTGAGTTTTATTCTTAACCATGGTCAAGCGGTGTTTATATTTTCATTGTAATCCTGACTCTCGATGCACCGGGTGAAAGAAAAATGTACGTTTTTGGTCTTTTGCAAAACCAAAGTCAAACGGAGAGAAGTATTTTCGGTGGTTGAGGGTATGCGATATCGTCGGGTGTGGGTGATCGTGACACATTGCGTGCGCACGCGAGGGCGTTGTTGCTTGGACGTTGCTATGGTAGGATTGGCCTACTGGATCGGTGTATTGAAAGACCAAACCAACTCAAGAGGGCAGCAAACAGAACTACTCCATTCATCAATATCCTCATTAAAAAAAAATGGAAGTAAAAATATGAAAACATTTCAAGCTTTCAGAAGGTTGCAGGTTGGAAGCTCTGACGACTCGTGAGACTTGGTGAAGGCGGTGGGCGGGGCTTAATGTTATTCATCTTCATGTATGACGTGATCTGATCGGGAACTTCGGCTAATACTTCCTTAGCAAGGCGGGCTTGGCTTACCACCACGCTGTTGCCGCCTTCAAAATCTCTGAACGGCACAAACTAACGAAAGGAAACAGAGAAATAAGGCAGTATAATGATAAGATTGAAAGCAGAAAATCAAAATTGTGTAAAATACTCCGATAAAATGTCTGATACTGTCACTAGAAAGTGCAGTCTACAAGAAACATTTGTGATTGTGTTGTTGTGCGCTACCTACGGAAGCTTAACGTGACAATCCAAGATTATGAGGTCATTATCTCAGTTAGACCTCTTTCCGTGATATCAAATATCTCCCATACGCTAACGTTAGATCACGCACGTTGCTGTAGACTACGGAAGCTTTCAGATCCAGTTATCCCAGAAAGACGCCTTTCCGAGATAACATATCACGGAAAGACATCTTTCTCAGAAAATTTGGAGATAATTATCTCGGAAACTTGGAAAACTTGGGAAGATTCTGTAGCTAACTTCTCTCACAATGGAAAACAAACAGTTCTGAGGCTTAAAGGTACTATCATACTTTGGTAGGAAATCAAAACGGAATAATTGACAAGGTATAAAGATGGACCTTGTACAAACATACCATTAAAATGTTTCCGCATGAAATGCTGAATATATCCAGAAATTAATAAAACAGAAGACTGAAAACAGTTTTGATCTCCAAGACCTCATAATTACAATAACCTCACAATTTCGCATAACAATTTCAATGGTTGTTCGCTGTTTTCTACTGTTTCCATTGATCAAGTGAACTTAAAATGTCACAGGTTTGTATTTATTTTATGACAAATCAAATTACAAACAGATCACAGTTCTAAAAACTGAAAGAAAAGTATGATAGTACCTTTAATAAAAGATGGTTGATTATTGTTTATCTGTGCTTACCTGTACGATGTCACGCTGGGCAAACCGGCCCTTGGATGAGACTCGTACCTCATCACCATCAAGCTCCTCCATATCTGAAAAACAAAAATCACAAACATCAATCAAAGGACACAGTCTGATGAGTGTGTACATAATGCACATGAGCGCAGATACCAGACAGGTTTGGGGACTTGCTATGTGAAAATTAGGAATATGATACAAATTTGATAGAGAGTCTTCTTTTTGATGCTCAGAAATATGTCAGTAAATTCAAACACACAGGGAGACCGGTTTTCATATGTCAGTGAAAGTTATGGCAACCATGGTACAGCTAGGGAGACATTTGGAGGTCGACTAAACGTCCTAACTACCTTTTAAAGACACTTTTTTACTGTCCAAATTATCATAGTAGACAGAGAATGCTCTTAATACGAACATATGTCAATTTCAAGTTCATCAGTTTGTTTACAGGCATGCAACTTGGACTTTCCAAAAAAATAGGAAATTTTATTATTTACCATATTTTGTACATTGTTTTTCACTTTTCAATGGCATAAGAGTGAAGTGAAAAAGTAGGAAATCAGCTGATCTGAGGAAAAGTTGCATGCCTGTGTTTAGAAATAAGTATAAAGTAAAGTTTATGATGATGACAAGAGCAGGCTAGTCGAAACGTTGAGACCTTACGAGAAGTGTGAACGAAATAGAAGTGCGAAAGTATGAACGATTCTTACATGGTGTTTCCACAAACCGATCCACATAAGTAAAGTTTTGTGCACAACCCTATGGAAATGTCACCCTATAACGCAATATATAGTATATTACTGACCACTGAGTAATATCATTATATAATATTATATATATATTATTGTAACAAAATATATAGGCCTATATCATAATATATGTCAGTAAATTTATATCCTACACATCTCCTACGCATTACTGATGTATCAAATAAAATGGCAAAATGTCAACATTTCGTGATTCCAATTGCCCGGACACATTTAATATGCCACGAGACATTCAACTCATTTTCAAAAAGAGCGTTTACGGTTCTTTCTTGCAATGGAGTGCTGTAGCCAAGCAGTCTAGCGAGTCAAACTTAGAATTTGATAATGGACAAAGAATAAGATGAATGCCACAGAAAGTGGAGGTATAAGTCTAAGGCACGGCATCATGCTTGCTTGCATCCTTTAGGCTACTATAACCTGACCTAAATTCTGTCTTAATCATCTGTTGGTTTGAAGTGTCGAGTCCAGTGGCAATTCAAAACCCAAGTTGGCTTCAGAGCATGGTTGTACTGGTTAAAACGATCTGCGTGCCTTAATCCTGAACTGTAACTTAAAACGTGTGGTATTAACTGAGCATAGCGGCTGCCAAACTATCTTAAAGGAAATTAGGAATACTTAAAAAAAAGAGCTAAAAACATTGAAAAAAGAGGAATCACAGAGCAAACTACAGAGGAATACATGTGTATACATTTCCAAGCCAAAAAGAGGAATCAATTGTCAAGACCTCAGGCACGGTTCTAGAGCCAATATATTTTTTTTTTTGGGGGGGGGGAAGGGGGGCTAGATCGGACACTTCTTCTAACACTCGCTTCTGCTATCATTAGAAAAACATGCACCTATAGCCTACACACCGCGTTTTCATGTACATGTACATGTAATTGTCGCGTAATAACTGAAAAGATCCAGAATTTTCCAGCTTTTTTTTTCAGTCACATCTTTTAGGGGGCTAGACACAATAGCCCTTCTGTACAACCGCGCCTGCAAGAGCTTGCAAAAAGTGACAAATTTTTACAAAATTAAGAGGAATGATTCCTCGGAAATAGGAATGGTTGGCAAGCCTAAGGATACCCTTGCTTAGTAATTTTCCCTGGACTTGGACCTCTAGACTGTAAAGATTGCGTTCTTGTACTTCATACACAAGAAGAAGATTATAGGGCACCATTGGAATAATAAGAATGTACAGATTTATAAAGCGCAACATATCTACCCCCTCAAGGTGCTTACCATTATTATCCCCGGTCATCAGGCCCGACTAACATAACTGAAACAATCTCAACTCCCTGGGGAGTATACAGCCCTGGCTACTGTAAAGTACAGAGGCTAATCAAACCACAAAGCTATCTCTACCCTTACAGGTACCCATTTACACCTGGGTGAAGAAAAGCAATATGTGACAAAGCATCTTGTCCTAGGACGCAAGCACCACTAACCCACGGCCACAAGATCTTGAGTCCGACATGCCAGACCACTAGGCCACAGCACCCCACTATCCTTGTTCAATATGGAAACGAGATAACGAGGAAACTATCCTCGCTCAATATGCAAGACTGAGATTCAGATCATAGAGCTGGCTCTACGAGGTCACTCAGGCCATGGAGGTAGGAGAGACTTCACTCTATAGCAATCCCATCTACCTTGACAGCTGATGAACACTCCTCGAAGACGACACAATTGGCCATGAGCTTCAATAATCTCAGCCATGCAAAAGAATCAAATTCACCTTGACCGCAATCCAAATGAAATTAGAGACAAATTTACAATGATTTCAAGCGGGCACGATGGTGAAGAAAATAAATTTAAATTTGAAACTGCTTATTCAATGGGACGGGAAAAGGCATGAGATTTCGTTGGATGCCTTGATTGAAAATATCCGTCAAGGGTAAATGACAGCTGACGGAGAAGTAGAAATGAATACAAATCATGAAATAAAATTGATCATATCTGTAAATGTCTCTGACTTTATATTTTCTTCTTAAAGGTATAATACATACATGATTGGTAAAGGTCACAGAACAGCACTCACACTTTGTTTGATCCAACATGTACATGAAATAATAAACCTGTGAAAATTTGAGCTCAATCAAACATCTGAGTAACAAGAAACTAGCGAAACTGCACTCAATTTGTCTTATAAAACATAATGTATTGTTTTGATCTTAACCCGAGATCAAAACGGTCGTTGTTTGACTAATTTCTGGATAAATACACCATTTCAGAGAAAAATATTTTAACGATATGTTTCTACCAGCACCATCTTCATACCCTGAAAGTTATCATGATACGTAAATCTGTGAACATTTCTGTTTGGGTATGTTACCAATCCTGTACCGTACCTTTAAATATTTTTTTGTAGCACAAAATGCACTATCATCCAAAATTGGTTTGCTATACCGTACTCTTTTGCAATCGTTTTACCCATGTGCAGTCAATCCATCTTAAAAGTACACACTGCCACTTAACTTCAGAAGGAATTAGCAGGCGTCTTTAGCCGAGAGGCAAATTGGCACGTTTGGTGCGACGGGGGATGTCTATTTAATTGCCCGTAATCTGTACATGTCCAAGTGCACTGCCGATTTGTATAATATGTGATGGCATCTATTGATGTGAAGGTGCTTGGATCTTTTTATAGTTAAGCAATGACTCATCGGGGATTGGAAGTCATGAATATTCTCCGAGGCCTCTTTGATCATGCTCCGATGGAGAGCCACCCCGAGGCCATGAAACATCTCCAACATCACCATCAGAGAGACTATTGAGAGGGGGTTACGAAACGGAGGCTCCGGCTCAGGGTCAGCCTCCAGTTGTCATCCACATTTGTTATGCTGAAAGTATAAGTTGTTGTTTTTCATTGAAGCGGAAGCTCTGTTTTCCTTTTCAAACCAGAGAATCTACTTCAGAACCACAGCCAAAAGCTCCGTCTCCGGCTCCATTTCGTGAATCCATTCTGAAATAACTGATATTCAAAATAGAGGCTTTTGGCTGTGGTTCTGAAGTAGATTCTCTGATTTGAAAAGGAAAACAGAGCTTCAGCTTCAATGAAAAGCCACAACCTATATTTTCAGCATATGGATGACAGAGATGGAGTCTTAGCCTGAGCCTGAGCCTGAGCCTGAGCCTGAGCCTGAGCCTGAGCCTGAGCCTGAGCCTGAGCCTGAGCCTGAGCCTGAGCCTGAGCCTGAGCCTCCGTTTCGTAAACTCCCTATCACTGGATCCCAAACTGGTATTATTCAGAATCGAATAATCAGAAATTACCACTAATAATGATATGAGAATACATGTACATGTTTATAGTCATATGATAGGATAGGAGGGCAGACCTGGGGGCCCATTTCATGGAGCTGCTAAGCACAAACATTTGCTTAGCACAAAAATGTCTTCCTCAATAAAACAAAGCACCATTACAAATTCCATTTGATATTCATGGTCAGCAAACTACAGCCAAAGAACAATCCTTCGTGATACAAAACACTTCGAAATTTGGCTTTTAATCCTGTTTTTATTGAGACAGAAATGTCATGTTTAGCAAATTTTTGTGCTAAGCAGTGCCGTGAAATTGGCCCCAGGGGGCCCATTTCACGGCCTTAGCACAAAAATTTGCTAACCATGAAATTTATGTCTGGAAAAAAAACCCTGGATTAACAACCAAATGTTCATGTGTATCACTATTATCACTTGTGTTAGCTCTTTGGCTGTTGTTCACTGACCATGAATATCAGATGGAAATTTTTAATAGTGGTTTGTTTTATTGAACAAGACATTTTTGTGCTAAGCAATTTTTGGTGCTTAACATGAAATTGGCCCCTGTACTTGGTTAAATGAAGAAGAAGGTTGATGTTTATTTGGACATCCCCATCTCTCCCCCAAGATAGCAAATGTCAGAAATTGTTGAAATTCCCAGGAGATGAACATGTACTTGATGACAGGCTAATCACAGTGAAGAGAAATATAAGGAAGATTTTTTCCCAACAAGAAAAACAAAATTGCTTTCCAGCCAGCGATCCTGGGCCTGTTTATTTCGCCGCGGATCTTGGTCGCCATGTTTAATCTTACAGATCCACAACCAAAGCAGGATACCTTAAAGGTAATATCATACTTTGAATTTTGTCAAAGAAATGCAGATTCATGGGAAACAATATGAAAACAAATACAGAAACAGTCATCTGTAAAGTTTTCAGTCCCATACGGTGCCCACTTTTTGAGTATCAGTGAAAAACTTTTCACTGTTATTTTTTTATCTTTAAAAGATCAAAGATGTTTTTGGTCTTTGGTTTTACTCTTTTCTGAATAAATACAGCATTTCAGGCTGAAAAATGTTAACGTTTGCTTTTATACCATCACCATCTCTACATGTATACCCTGTAAGTTATAGGTAAATCTGTGTTCTGAAGCAGCTTTTGCGCGCCGGATCACTGATCGCGTTATTTTTCCTGAAACAAACAGGCCCCCTATTCAGGGAAATTTATGTCCCATTTGTGGCACAGAGAACAATTTCATGGAACACCTTAATAGAAAAAAATCTGCTTCCATAGCAACTTCTCAATAAATGAATAAACAACCCAATCTGGCAGGAAACCAGTGAAAAGAACAATGTACACTGCAAACAATTTTAGCCGGTAACCAGGCTGTGTCAGCATATTGAGCACATACAGTATCAGCAGTAGGAAACAGAAGCCAGAAGTAAAAAAACAACAAACATTTCATTTTTGTCCCCAAACACTTCCAATCATTCTGTCATCAGGTTACGCCATCTCTAGTTCACGGCAGTAAAACTTCGCTCTTGTGGGAAAGGGATTTATAGTTCCCTGGTCTCTAGCTAGTAAACTGGTATCAGGTCGGAAATTTCATGGAAGTCACCTTTGTGACCATGGTGATAGGACTCTGTTGCCATGGTCACTGTCTTGGCAACCATTCAAATACTCCTGTGGGTTTTTTACCACCCCCATGAAAATATCACTTTGACAATACACATGTCCACGTTACTTTAAGAAGCAAATTCCACTGCCAAACTACAAAAATCTTTTTGATCTTTTAAAAAATCAAAAATAAAAGAGAAAAGACTTAAGAAATACTGTGGCAATTTTTCAAGATTTTCTCAAAAAGTGGGCACCGTATGGGACTGAAATTTTCACAGATGACAGTTACTGTATCTGTCTTGATATTTTTGCACATGAATCGGTACTTCTTTGATAAATATCAAAGTATGATACTCCCTTTAAGCTCAGAAAACAATGGCCGACTGAATACAAGTCAAAAGCAGTAAACATCACATGAAAATTTGGTTGGCAATCCTGTTTGATCAAGGAAGACTTTTCATGTTCAAGCAAATGTCGTGCTTAAGCAGCTCTATGAAACTGGTCCCAGGTACAGTTGTATCAAGAGATTTTCTACTCTCATTGGTCTTCACATGTTGTATATTTTATGCTTTCATCTGCTTCTGACAATAACAACATTCCACAAGAAACTATAAAGTCAAGTTCTAGTTCTTGCACTTTGTTATGAAACAACGCAGAGCCAGTCAGTAAACATTGATGTGTCCCAAGAGAACAATAAACCAAGATGATTTGGTTCTGTAATCTGGCTCAACAGTACCCCAAGACAACCATCAATCTTGGCATGGGCCATGATCTTTAGCAAGGCGTCAAACCTTGGGTTGTGAAATCACTGAGTAAATAAAGTTCATTTATAAACACTTGTTGGGAGTAATGATTCAATGCATCTGTTGCCCAGTTGTTCTCACATTGCACTGCATGCATATCCAACCACAACCACCTCAAACCTGCCAAAATTCAAACTGGGGTCGATTTCATGAAGCCCTGAGATCGATCGTAACTCGAGTTAAGAAGGATAACCCATCGTAGGGGGCCTATCCCACATAGGGCTTCAATGCATCACAAGTCCTACGATTGATAGTAAGTTACAAAGAGTTTGGAGAAATCGACCCCTGGACTGAAAGGACAGAAATCTTCCACAAGTCTTAAAAATTCCAACTCTGTCCGTGATCCTTAAAGGTACTATAATACTTTGGTAAAGTCGACAGAACAGCTGAGGTCTGTTCATAATTTGATTTGTCATGGAATAAAAACAAACCTGTGACATTTTCAGCTCAATTGATCGTTGAAAAACAGAAGAAAACAGAAGACAACCAAATTGTTACGCGAAATATTGTAAGTTAAGTTAATTGCAATTGTGAGGTTTTGATCTCGGAGATCAAAAGTGTTTATTGTCTTTTGTTTGAATATTTTCTGGATAAATACAGCATTTCAGGCAGAAACATTTTAATGGCATGTTTGTACCAGCACCATCTTCATACCCTGAAAGTTATACGTATTTGTCAACATTTCTGTTTGGGAAAGTTACCAATCCTGTACTGTACCTTTAACCTCCTGTGTGTGCACTGCACGGCATACTTCTTGTAACATTTGTCTTTGAACACCAATTATTTTTCAGAGAAAATTTGAAGATCTATTTTTTTTTCTGCCACTTGGGAAAATGCTTCACTGAGCACCGGGCTGTGGTACCGTTTTCCAGAATGACTTGCCCCTACCAATTCACAAAAGGATTTCTTTTAAAGGAAATAAATTTAAAAAAAACCCGTTAACTTGACGTGTATCTGTATACCCTGTAAGATGTACAGTACATAAAACTGTGAACAAGTCTGTTTTGGTTTCATACAAGAGAATGATACAGTAGTTCCTTTAATGGCAGAATTCTCCAGTGCCTAAATTTCACCACCTTTTACAAACTGTGTTCGAAATTGAAATTGAAAATTCCCCCATTCACGCATCAAAAAGGACACCCAAGAGTTGTGGCAATGTAACACAAACATAGATAAAAAGTAATCAAATGGAAATCGAAAGTCCATGAAAGATGAACAACTGACTAAAGACAAACTGCCAAACGAATTAAGACAATTGACTATTAGGCAGTAAGAGACACCACCAACAAAGGGCTGGATAGATCACTTGGTAGAGCGCCGGTATGGTATTTTGGTGGTCGGTCGTTAAGTAAATTTTTTATTATAATCATCAAATAACCACAGGGGAAACTGTTTCCCTTGTGGTTATTTGATGATCATATTAATTAAAAGGCCGTATCCTCTTTGAGTGATCCCCCATGTACCGTTCCTAGGTTGCAGCATTGCTGCATGTATCATTGAAACGATCCCTGGGGTATGGCGGTGTGTGCATGGTTTCTGACTGCCAAACGAACAAAGATAATTGACTATTGGGGTCACCACCAATGTAGGGCTGGATGGCTCAGTTGGTAAAGCGCCTGTACAGTATTCAGGAGGTCGCCGGTTTGAATCCTGCTCCAGTCAATTTTACTTTGTTCACTTTTCAATAAATTCGTTATTGTTTACAGACATGAGTTTCAGGGGTTCGAATCCTGCTCCTGTCAGTTTCCGGTGTTCTCCATTAAATGAATTCAACAATCTACCGGTAGTTTCCAAGATGGTTTACATTGAAAAGACAAACAGGCATGCATGACCCGATTCAAGGTTGACTTGATGGAAACAATAGATTCAAATTTTAATTGCTCATTAAAATGAGAAAGGACAAGTTATGAGCTTTCATCTGATGCCTTGGCTGAAGATGTCTCCCAGACAGATAATGAAGAGGCACAAAAACAAGAAAAGGTCTGCCCAGACAGCAGGTCTGTCCTCATGCTCTGAAGTTTCTTCTTCAGAAATGTCAGGATCAAATTCGCATCCTAATGATGAGCTTGAAGAATCACGTTCTCCCATGTTGTCTTGGAGGTTATTGTTCGTGTTTTCAATGATCTGCACACAGACTGTTCACATACACGCATTGAATATACAAATGGCGGTACCATCAGGCGTGGTTCTGCAGCGGATTGGCTTGAGTTCCCCTCAAAAATATTTTTTTTGTCGAGCCCTCCCCCAAAAATGCAATTGAAAAAAACTTCTAGTAAAATACTTCATCTTTTCAGTTACTAAGCGCCAATTACTGTACATAAAAAAAATGTGTTGTGTAAGCTATAGGTGCATGCTTTTCTACTCCTAATAAGACATAACAGAAGTGAGTGTTAGAAGAAGGTCTAGCCCCCCAAATAAGTGGCTCTTCTAGCCCTCCAAGCAAATTTGTGGCTCTTCTAGCCCCCCCGCTGAATGCATGTTTCACAGATCGTTCTGGTCATGACGTCACGGCTATTGCTGGGTGCTAAAGCAGCTAAAACAGGACGTTTTTGAGGGGAGGCGGCAAGGAGATTTTAATTTGCCTCCAGGGTGTAAAATAATTAGCGAGGGATAAAATTACATGTAGATTCTTTTTAATAAACCATCTTTCGTTGATATTAAACCGTTTTCAGTCATTATTAAATTCTAATTTCCGTGAACCTATTAAAGCTAAGGGAGCATATAGGATTTACAAAGATGTGAATTTTGGCTGAATTTGGTAAATGTACTTCAGACGTTGTTTCATGTACCTTTTTACGCTTTATTCATCTGGATAGCAGAAATACGGCCGAAATAATCTTGCCTCCCTCCGAATCCTTCACGATTACAGGATGCTTTCGAAATGCTGCTAAATCGTTCGGACGAACGATCTTTTTTAAAAGACACTAAATCTTGATTTGCTTGAAAAACCCAGATTTCCCATGGTGACTGTTTACGAACTGTTGAGTCCATTTTCTGTCTCAATCTCAATAAAAGTTTTTTTTGGAGGCCTTGCAAATCCTGTTCGCTGCCTTTAATCAGCCAATCAAAATGAAGTATTTTAACTTTAAAACTAAATGTCATCAGACAATTTTGTTCTTGTAATTTTCCTTCAAACAAAAACACAAGTTTGTTCAATTCAAGAGAACAAATCTTTCAAATCCTTTCACTCTAACATAGACCATCCATCTTTCATGTGTGTTTTTCTAGGTCAAGGGGATCGGGGAATACAAATATGATTTGTTGGGTTGTAAAAAATGACAGGTGATACTTTACATTCCACTACTGAATGAAACGTGTGAGGTATGAGGTTAATGCACTGCAATCTGTTCATAGTGAATAGCCACACCTCCATTGGGGGCGGAGCTTGAATTCCTCAGAACTACTTAGCATATAACAATTCACTTAACACTACAAAGTAAAAAGTTTTCAGCAAAAGCTGGTTACTCACTGAAACTTCACATGATGCATTCTCCTTTAATAAAACTTTTAAACCATTTTCATGGCCTCTTTTTGAATATGCAGTTCTTATAAAGTGTGTAAAAAAAAACCTAATATCCATTTTCAAAACATTATGAGAAGAAATTGTATGTTTCAGCTACTGGTATTTGATTTTTAGTCTATTGCATTCAATATCTCCCAGGCCATGTTCTGACGAAATTTCAAGGCAATCCATTCATGCATCACTGAACAATTATTGATAGTCTGGAAAGGTCAATTTTCCTGCCATTACAATTTAGAGTGACAATGGTGGTCATCTTAACATTCTTAGTTGTGATCTATAAATCTCCCCTTGGCATGGCCACCCACATTTCCTACACACAGATCACCACTAAGATGGCCACAACTGTCACTCATTTGTAATGTTAGCAAAATTGATTTTTCCAGATAATCAGTAATTGCTCGGTGATGCATGAATGGATTGCATTGAAATTTGGTCAGAATTTACCCAATAGACTAAAAATCAGATTGCTGAATACATTTCTTTTCATACTTCTTTGAAAATGGGTATTGGTTTTTTGGGACACACTGTAGAGTACATGTGTAGGTGTCACACATGCATCACAGTGGAGTAAGTCTGAATGATCCTGCTAGGATAAAAACATCAGGCCCTCCTAAATCTAAGCAGCCTTTGAGAATTGTCCTGCTAGGACCAAAACATAAGGCCCTCCTAACTCTGAACAGCCTTTGAGAAAGATCCAGCTAGGATTGAAACATCAGGCCCTCCTAACTCTGAGAAAGATCCTGCTAGAACCGAAACATCACAACCTCCAATCTCTGAGCAGCCTTTGAGAAAGAACCTGCTAAGATCAAAACATGAGGCCCTCCTAACTCTGAACATTTAGCCTTTCAGAAAGATCCTACGAGGATCAAAACATCAGGCCCTCCTAACTCTGAGGAAGGATGCCCTAGAAGCATGACGATTATCAAAGCAATATGTTCTGCCTACCAGATTTCCAAGAAATGTGGCAAACAGTTTCTTATTAGATTTTGGAAGAGGGAATCAAGAATCATGTTGAGTCATTTGACACTGATGAAGCTGAAGCTGTGTCTGATGCACAAAATGTCCGTACTTGAGGCCTGTCAACGGGCACTGTAACTTTATATGGGCTTGATGGCCCAACCTGGTTCAAGTCCACAACTAGGGCTGTAGGGATACTGCACAATGTGACATTTGTGCATTTCCATGAAAGATGCATGAAATTAACACAGTAACCTACTAAGCACATAAAACCACAATGACAAGGGAAAATAAGATTGTACTTACTGGAGAAGTCTTCTTTCCCGACGCCTACAATGATTATTGACATAGGAAGCTGGGCAGCCTACAACAAACAAACAAACAAATTGCAAAGTCATTAGGGTGTCAAAGGTACTGCGATTGAGTAATGGCTACCCATGTCTTACCATGACAAGCTGCCTAGCCATATCCATATCCATATCCATAGCCATAGCCATATCCATACATGTAGCCATAGCCATGGCCATAGCCATGGCCATAGCCAACTATGGTCAGCCATCTCCAGAAAACAACATTAACCTTATCAAAGTATAATCATGTACCCGGTATACATTGAGGTGCATGCTGTGGCCCAGTAGTCTGGCATGTCGTACTTAAGGTCTTGTGGTCAATCTACAGATTGTGGGTTCGAATCCTGCCATGGGCTAGTGGTGCTTGCGTTCTTGGGCAAGACGCTTTGTCACATATTGCTCCTCTTCACCCAGGAGTAAATGGGTACCTGTGAGGGTAGAGATGGCTTTGTGCTTGATTAGCCTGTGTACGCGTTACAGCAGCCGGGGCTGTATACTCCCCAGGAAGTTGAGATGGTTTCAGGAATGTAAATAATGGCCCAATGACCAGGGATAATAGTAATACACGCATAGAGACATCATTGATTGTGATATGCTCTTCATAAAATAGTTTGCTGAGGGTTTTTGTTTCATTTTCATGAATTTTAGACAATTTTTCATTGTCAAAAATTCTTGTTTGAATATTGTTTTTAATAGGGTTTCTTATTGTTCTTTTATTTACTTATATTCAGAAGTTTTAGTTTTATAATAATTTCAGCGTTTGATTACTAAATATCAATTTTATTTTAAAATTTGCACTGTAGTCAACATTTGGGGTCAACATTTGGCGAAATTTGCAAAATTACAAAAACTATTTATGATTATTTTTGATAATATTAAAAAGTTGATAATAATCAATTATTATAATAATGCAGCTTTGCAAAAGAAAAAAAACATCAGAATTAATCATGACAAATGTTTTAAAAAACTGGCTCTTGTTCACCTACAGCTGAGCACACACCCTAAAGAAATGTATCTAAGGATTCTGTACACTTGGCATTTTATGATAAAGACCCCAACCCTGAGAATACGTCCTTCACCTTGTATCATGACAAATACAAGTTTTGCTTCACTGTCTAGTAACACCATTCTATTTGAACTAGAGATCTACAGGAAAACACTCCCACAAAAGGCTAAAAAACGATGCTAAAAAAATGATCTCACAAAGCTTACATGTGTTTCTCATGCTTGAGGAACCTTACAAAAGTGTCATCGTGTGAAAGGACACCAATGCTTGAGAGTGACCCACGTGCCTGGTGAATCCTTGAGAAGTTTCTCAAGCATGACAGTTTAGCATCGTGTGAAAAGGCCTTTAAAGGTACTATCATACTTTGGTAGCATACCGAAACAGGTATCTTCACAGATTTTAGATTTACCTATAACTTTATGAAGATGATGATGGTAGAAACATATCGTTACAATTTTTCTGCCTGAAATACTGTATTTATCCAGAAAAAAAGTAAAACCAATTGACCAAAATCAATTTGATCTTTTAAAGCCAAAAAATAACGGAGAAAAGATCTTTAGAAATACTGTGGCTGTTTTTCACTGTTTTCTCAAAAAGTGGGCACCTTATAAGACTGAAAATTGCACACAGATGACTTTTACTGTATCTTCCTTGACATTTTTGACCATGAATCTGCATTTCTACGACAAAAACCGAAGTATCAAATTACCATTAACAATAAGTGTCAAATTTTCTTTTGTCACATCACTGTTTAAAAGGTCATCCACAAGTGAGATACAGAAACAAAAAAATCTGCCGAGGTCATGATGACTGTGAAGTTTGACCAAATCCGAAAAACAAAAACAAAAAATACACATCAACAAACAGTGTAGGATGCAATGTAAATAGACGGTCAATGGAGGACAATTGAGGACGGACTGCACCGTCACCCCGATATCCTGTTCAAAGATAAGAGAGGATGTTCGGACTTTCACTTCATTAATTTGCTGACATCCGGTACTTCTGTACACAAGTATTTGTTGCTTGAATAAATAGGATTTACGAATGAATGAATTGATATCCTGGGGTCAGCTGAACTATTTTGTCACCTCCAAACTGAATACTGGCTTGTTTTGAATTTCAGGCTTCAAGAGTTCCAGACCTTGATTTTTAAGGAGAGTGAGAGTGATCACTCTCCTCCGCTCTCCTTAATGTTTTCCAAGAAGAGTGAAAAAAAGAGCTCCTTAAAAATTTAAGGAGAGCTGCCCTTTTTCAAAACATCACATACATTTAGCCAGCCAACATTTACCCTTTGCGGAAAATACAAACATTTTCAACAGAACAAGCAAAATTTTGCATGTTCTCTTTTTCCGACACTGGATATATGCGGAAACTTTCTTTAGCAAGAGCAAACTGCTCTCTTTATTTCACTAGTATGAGTAGGCCCTATGTTGATTTAAAGGTAGTATCAGACCAAAACAGAAATGTTCACAGATTTACGTATAACATTCAGGGTATGAAGATGATGCTAGTAGAAACCTACAGTTAAAAATGTTCTGCCTGAAATTGTGTATTTATCCAGAAATTAGTAAAACAACGACCGAAAATCTTTTTGATCTTTTAAAAGATAAAAAATATAAGAGAAAAGACTTAAGAAATACTGTGGCTGTTTTCAATGTTTTCTGAAAAAGTGGGCACCGTATGGGACTGAAATTGTCACAGATGACTGTTACTGTATCTTCCTTTATATTTTTGCCCATGAATCTGTATTTCTTTGACAAAAACCAATGTATGATACTACCTTTAAGGAGTTGAATTTGCAGCTAAAACTTGATTTTTGTCATGAAGTCAACAGTGAGTATGCTACTCTTATGCAACAAAGAAATCAACCATCAAACAAACAAATGCTTGACTTACGTTAACAATGGCCTCCTTAGTATGATCCATATCACAGATGCAACCATCGGTGATTATTAATAGGATGAAATATTCGCTACCATCTCGCTTTGCAGTGGCAAACCTGTAAGAACAATAATAACAAGGTCAAAGTTCATTACCTTAGAGACAGGCAATAACATACAACAAATTTGATAATTTCCAAATTACAAACATTGAACAGTGAACAAAAAAAAATTGACTGGAGCGGGATTCGAACCGGCGACCTCCTTTGGATATGGTTCTAGGAGGAGCCGTATCCTCTTTGAGTGATCCCCCATGCACCGTTCTCAGGTTGCAGCACACGCACCGTTCTCAGGTTGCAGCACACGCACCGTTCTCAGGTTGCAGCATTGCTGCTTGGATCAATGAAATGATAATTGGAATATGGTGCTGTTTGCATGGTATCTGACTGCCAAACGAACAAAGATAATTGACTATAGGGACACAACCAACGTAGGGCTGGACAGCTCAGTTGGTAACAGTGCTGGTACAGTATTCCAGAGGTTGCTGGTTCGAATCCCACTCCAGTCAATGTTTTTTTTCACTTTTCAATAACTTAAAACTCAGTAATTTTCCCTTGTGGATATTTGATGATTAAATTAAAAATCCATTCTAAAATAACGGGTATCAAAATAGAGGCTCTTGGCTGCAGTTCGGAAGTAGATTCTCTGGTTTGAAAAGGAAAACAGAGCTTCAGCTCCAATGAAAAACCACAACCTATATTTTCAGCATATGGATGACAGAGACGAAGCCAGAGCCCGAGCCTCTGTTTTGTAAAACCCTTAAAGAATACATAGCAATATTGATCAAAACCAAAATCTGAAATGTGAACTGTCTTCTTTTTGACGTTTAAGACGTTAAAATACGGACGGGATGCCGTGAATAAACTGAAAATTAAAATTTCAGACATCCATGAGATTGCTCTATCACCCATGCACAAATCCCAGAGAATCAGACATTTTTATTCAACTGCGATTGCGTTTCAATAACATCACGGGTCACTGAAATGTTACGGCACACAGATAATGTAAAAAAACCAAAGTTTGCTTGAGGGATTTCTTAATTTTGACGTCATTGGTGAGAGGGTAGGGAGGGATAATTAATCTATAATTGCCAGTACACCTGCTTTTTGGGGTTTTGTAGTTAATTAACTGTCACCTGTTCCTAATTACAGGCAAGGAATATGAGGTAGATAATAATCCAACCAGGACATTTTACATCATTGTTTTTTTTAATAAGAGATACAGATATTATTGACGCTATGATAATCTCAAAACTTATTCTCAATCACAATTTAAAGGTATAATACATGATTGGTAAAGGTCACATAACAGCACTCGTACTTTGTCTGATCCAGCATGTACATGAAATAATAAACTTGTGAAAATTTGAGGTTAATTAAACAAATTTAGCGAAAACCCGACTAAATTTTTCTTTTAAAACATAAAGAATGGTTTTGATCTTACCCTGAGATCAAACTGTTTACGGTCTTTGTTTTACTAATTTCTGGAAAACAAGCACAATTTCAGGCAGAAATATTTTCACAGTATGTTTCAACCAGTTCCATCTTCATACCCTGAAAGTGAACATTTCTGTTTGGGTATGTTACCAATCCTGTACGGTACCTTTGAAGCTGCTCTGAGTATTATAAGGTACAGAAGGATTTAAGATACAGGGAGACAAAAACAGGAATCAATATTTGCCTTAATAAAACGAATAGGCACAAAAATAGGTCGAAACGGATTCCATGAAATTTATCCCTGTAGTGTACATCATAGGTTATTTGCCTATCATGTCAATGTACTAGTCTAGGTAAGCGAATGGATGTTTGATGCAGGTTGTAAATAAAGCGTGACTAACATCACATTCAGAATTGGGATGAGTCATTCGGAGCAGAGTTTTACGACGATCTTGAGAACGACAAATGATGAGGACAGAATGCAGGATTCCAGGTTTTTCACAGGGGGCAACATAAACCTCGGTTTATCATTATATCACCCTTATCAATGCCACAAATCTCATTTGGGATGAATTCCTCTTCCAGCCCCCACCCCGTCCCCCACCCCGTCCCCCACCCCATCTCCCAGCAAGAGAAACCCCCCACAGATGGTAAACAGCCAGTGAAAATAAACCAACTCTGGATGATTGTCCCTTCGCTCATCCATCAGACCTCATTAATTACTTGTCCGCGTCCCTCCAAAACTGTCAACAGCATCTCTTTTGAAGCTGTACAAAACACCGGACGCAAGTTTAATTAATTTAATCCTGGAATCTATTTCATTTTTTTGTTAATACAAGTAATGAAATGCTGCAAACTGCTCATCAGCCAAAATAATGACCTGAAATTTAATGGCCTGAGTTAGAGGCCTGATGTGTTTCGATCCTGGCAGGATCTTTATCGAGGGCTTTAGGATCGAAATGTGTCAGGCCCTCCTAACTCCAAGCATTTTGGGGTTATTTTGATGGATGACTTCAATGGTGACAAAAATCCCAAACATGCCAAATATTTAAAGGTCTTTTGTGAATTTCTTGCTGAAAATGGAAAAACCCTGAATAAATAGGATTTAACTTTTGTAAAATAGAATCTAGTCTTGAATAAAATTGTTTCAATATGGAAGAGATTAAAAAAAAAGGGTAGTAACAAAAAATCTTGGTACAATGTTAGATTGTTCATAACTTCATATTATAAAGAAAATTTTGTGTTTAAGCAGGATCAAACAGGATTACCAACCAAATTTTAATGTGAGCTTTACTGCTTTTGACTTGTAAATTCGGCCATTGTTTGCTGAGCATAACATTCGCAAGGAGTTTTGGCTGGTATACTGATTTTATTTACCAAGGTTTTGGGTGCTAAAGCGAATTTTGGTGCTTAAAGGCAGCGTACAGGATTTGGAAGGCCTCATAACTAAATTATTGAGTTTGAGACAGAATTTGGACTCAATAGTTGGTAAACAGTGCAAACAGTCACCATGGGAAATCGTGCTCTATCAGATGCTGGGTTTGTCAAGGAAATCAAGATTTTAATAGTGTCTTTTAAAAAGATTGTTCGTCTGAACAATTTAGTAGCATTCCGAAAGCATGTTGAACCCACGAAGGATTCGGAGGGGTTCAAGATTATTTCAGCCATGAACAAAGTGTAAAAAGGTACATGAAACAACGTCTGTAAGGAAGTTTAAGACATTCACTTCTGTTTAAGTACCAAATTCAGCCAAAACGCACATCTTTACAAATCCTATAATGCTCCCTTTAAGCAGCTCTAAGAAATTTGCCCCAGAAGAAGAATCGCTGACTGCAAAAAATGTGCCCCATTTTTCTTTTTACTTTTCTTCAGGAGGGTGGCAAGGAAAAAAGATAACAGAATGTAAAGGCAAGGACACGAAATGAGATTTACTCGGCCTTACTATGATGCCAATGCCATACACTTGATCCAAATATTAGTCATGTCTTTTGAATTCAGGTAATAACAAGTTCTCTGTCCGTGATATTAATGATAAACCGACTGTGACAAGCTCTCGCCGCATGGACAAGGCTGTCGAGGATAACCTGAACTTAAACTTGAACACATGAACGCACACATTTCATTAGCATTCCCCAGGCGCATGCATCGTTGCGGGCAGCGCTGGCTCAGCGCCAGGGAATATCTGTCATCTGCATCAGTTGGAAAAGTGTCACTGAGGAATTCAGGTCTCACAAATCGTAAACAGTTAAAGGTAATTTCAAGTTGGTTGTTTGTGTCAAAGAAATGCAGATTCATGGGCAAAAATATCAAGGAAGATACAGTAACAGTCATCTGTGAAATTCCCAGTCCCATACGGTGCCCACTTTTTGAGAAAACAGTGAAAAATGTTCACAGTATTTTCAAAATCTGTTCACAGGATTTTTTATCTTCTGAAGATCAAAATTGTTTTGTGTTTTTTGTCAATTGGTTAAACTCTTTTCGGGATGAATACAGCATTCCAGGCAGAACATTTTAACGGAATGTTTCTACCATCACCATCTTTATACCCTGTTAGTTACAGATAGATTTCTGTTTTGGTTTGATACGAAAGTATGATTGTACCTTTAAGCAACATTGTTCATTATGTGCAAGCCTGGTGACATGGAGTTTAATTTTGAAAAAGCAAGTGCAATTTTTAAAAGGACCAATTACGATTAAAAACGGCAAATGATTTTAAGGTGGACGACTAAAATTTTGACAAAAACCGAAGAACTGCACCTGAAAATAAAATAAACAGATGCAGAAAAATAGGAAAAATAACAAGATTACCCCTTCTTAAAAATGCAATTCAGCTTTCAAAACAAAAGACACAAAAAAAGTCAAGGTTTCATTCACAAAACTCCACAAATTATTCGTTTGTCTTAATGCTCTTCTTTTGCCAAACAATGATGCAATAATTCTGAAACTCAATTCCTTGTAGGTCCATTTCTGTAGGCTTGACACATATTTTCATAATAGGCTGATCAAGACTGAAGTTGGTATTTTCCTTAATTCCAAACACAGATTTTCCAAATAAAATCAAGTGCTCTATATTCTATCAATTAACATGATTAAGCTGTTAAGAAAAAATTTGTTTCTTCTTTTCAAAAAACAAAAAGGAAAAACACTTTATAGCCGACTGACACATTTTTTAATTGTAACATTGTGTTAGCATCATGAATACCAAAGAGAGGCAAACGGTTGTCAAGGAAGGTAATGCAAGGGAGGATAGTTTTCAAAATTCACACTAAATTATGCCTCACACCGTGGCCTCCTTTCTGGGATTGAGACTGGAATTCCTCCAGTCTTATCCACTGGCTACTTGGTGCAATAGTTCAGTGGGATGTGAAATATCTACATCTGTTAGATAATCAATCATAATTTGCTATATATCTGATGATAGAGTTGGATTGTTATAATACACAGCGCTTTGGAATTTGACTCTGTGGGCATTTTCACAAGTCTCCTTGGGTGGGATTCGAACCTGTGACCTGCCGGACAGACAAGCTACCTGCTAGGCCACACACAGCTCCCTACCATCAACTGGACACATAGGTCGTGCATGTCCAGTTGACACAGGTGGACTTGGAATGCTGGCTGATGGGACATCAGACTGTATCAATGATCAGGATGCAGATTTGATTTCCATGGAGTAAAGTAAATAAACAAGTGCTTTGGTATATTAAGTAAGGGCAATGGGTTGTACGAAGCCCTACGAACGTTCGTAACTCAGGAGAACCCATCATATCCTACTGTATGTAGGGCTACAATATATCATTTTAAGTCCTACGATTGATAGTTCATGTAAGTTACAATGAGTTTGGTGAAACCGTCCCAAGGATTACTCTGGGCTTAGTATACAGCACAGATGCAATATTGATGCCCTGGCCATAGGCTTGGCACTCCTGGTCATTGCCTCTGTGCTGTACTAAGCCCAGCGTTTGACCATTTGACCAGTCATTGCCCGTGGTCATTTGGTGTCCTTGGTCATTTCCTTGGTGCCTTTGGTCATTTCCTTGGTGCCCAGGTCATTGTCTTGGTGCCCCTGGTCATAGCCTTGGTACCACAGGTCATTGCCTCTCTGCCCTTGGTCATTAACTTTTGGTGCCCAGGTTGGTCATACCCTTGATGCCACTGGTCAAAGCAATAGTGCCAATGGTCATTGTCAAGGAGGCCCCGTCATAGGGCTGGATAGCTCAGATGGTAGAGCACTGGTATGGCAGTTAATGGATTAAATGGGTTTTGACTGACACCCTGAACAAATACATCTCGCATATTAGAGCCTTTCTTTCTTCATCACATCAAAAATCAGAGAAACCCAATCCATATCCTTCTCTAATAATTCACTTCAAATTCACACTCACGCTAAAAACATACAAAACATGTAGAACGCCACACCATCAGTCAATGTAAACATTATCCTTTACGTTCCTAACCTAAATAAACGGTTGCCATGGTTTGTATTTGCAGTAACCATAGCAACTAATGTGTAAGATGTTGTGGTGGCGGTAGTGGAGGTACTTGTGTTTCAACCTCTCTTAGTCAGATGGTAAATATTCGGCCCGATCCAAAACTAACCAAATAATGGCTAGCTCTCATCATGAGAGCCAGTCAATTAATAGCCGAAGATTTTTTTCAGATTTAAAGGTACTATTATACATTGGTAGCATACCGAAACAGAAATCTCCACAGATTTAGCTATAACTTACAGGGTATAAAGATGGTGATGGTAGAAACATACCGTTAAAATATTTCAGTCTGAAATGCTATATTTATCCAGAAAAGAGTAAAAACAATTGACAAACAAAACAAAACAATTTTGATCTTCGGAAGATCAAAAATCCTGTGGGAGTTTTTCACTGTTTTCTCAAAATGTCGGCACCGTATGGGACTGGGAATTTCACAGTTGACTGTTACTGTATCTTCCTTGATATTTTTGCCCATGAATCTGCATTTCTTTAACAAAAACCAAAGTATGATATTACCTTTAAGCATTAGACATGTTACAGACTGTGAAATGGAATGGAATGGTTTCAGTGTGCATATTGACACGGCCAATTTCTCCGAGCTGCCATTAACAATGCACTGATAGCAAAAAAGTCAACCCAATGATCAAATGGAAAAACCCACTTTACTTCAAGAGAACGAAAATTTCAACAGATTTTTAAAAGAAATAAAGATTCACACTTTTTCTAACAGTCTAACAACAAAAATATCGACCAGGAAAAAACAAAGGCTTTCTGAAACTGCTGTTAATGTACCGGTAATCAAGGTGAATACAACTGTAGCATACCACAGTGAATGTATTGTGTACAACAGGGATGAGATTAACCAATGATAGAAAATATCTGAAAACAACTGACAGTGGGCATACAAAATCTGAATTCTGAAAATCTCCTATAGATATTTTTGTACACATCTTTTGTAAAATCTGAAATCAGATAAAAATCTGAGGAATCTCATCCCTGGTGCAAGGATAAAGAATAAAGACTAAACCTTGATTTTTTGACGTACCCAAACTTCACTTTTGGACAGGTATATACTGTACAGATTTTACAAAAAAGCCCAGTTTCCATGGATACGCAGTTCCCCTATTAGAACAAGGACACCTGGGGCCAATTTCACTACAGTCGTATTTTGTGATCATCGCTATCACACTTGATATGAGATCGTTACTTTGCGATAGATTCTCCGTTTAGCGATGGATTTGGGCTTTAGCGATGATCACAAAGCGTTAGTGAAATCGACCCCTGGTCACTTTCATCTGATTGCATGATAACAGCTGACTATTTCATAAAACATGCCAAGTTCGTTCCATCATGGAAGATTGCCAACCACCTGGCCTACATTGTGTACATTCTGGGATTTTCCTTGGCACTGTGCCAGAAGTGCCCAATGATCGCACAGTCTCCAATATTCATTGCAGGTGAATACCAGAGTGTGGCAACTAAACACTGAACCAAAACAATCCCCATACTTCTTCAAGTGTACGTTCAACCTGCATGTATTAGGACCCCAAGTCCAATAATGGCAAAATATTGCCACAAGAGGGCTCCCTTCAGCTTCCCTACAGGACAGTTCTGGGGCCTTTCTCAAAGCTCAGCTCCAGCTCCGTCTCTGTTTCCATATGCTGAAAATATAGGTTGTGGTTTTCCATTGAAGCTGAAGCTATGTTTTCCTTTTCAAACCAGAGAATCTACTTCCTAACTGCAGCCAAAAGTCTCTATTTTGATACCTGTAATTTTGAAATGGATTCACGAAATGGAGGCGGAGCCGGAGCCGGAGCCGGTACCCGAGCTGGAGCCGAGCTTTGAGAAAGGCCCATGACCATAGACATAAATAACCTATAGACGAACAGCAGAGGGCGCAAACACATAATTTAGGAAAAGACGCAATGTTTAAAAAAAACATGGGCAAACTTATGCGTCACTTTTTAGGGGCGCAAAAACCGCAGGGAAAAAGGGATGTTATACTGTTGAACTTATTAGGAAATCTAATCCGATGAAGTTTGAACAAAGAAAGAAAGAATCCAATTTCATTGTTTTCATTGGCATCAAAAGTTGGAATTAGTGGCGTAATTTTAGCGCTTGCCCCAGGCGCTGTTTTCCCTAACTGCACCACTGCCTGCGCAATAATCTCTCTGTACACTTCAAATTTATCAGTGAGGACAGCACCCGGTGCAAAGGAAAATGACACAAGTTGGATTTCAAATGGGCTCACCTTGCAACGTGGTTGATGATGGGCGCAAACAGGGTGGGTCCGTACAGACGGACAGTAGACAATGCCTTCTGATACGCTTGAACGATTCCTTCTACTCCAACGCAGAATGGATCTGTAGAACCACCATTCTGGATAACGTATACCAAACAGAAGACACATTTGTTTTATTGTGGGCGATGCAGTAGATGGGATTTGAAGGGAATTGGTGGAAATTGGTGTAATTTGGTGGAAATTAGTGAAATTTGGTGTGGCATGGTATGACCTCATAGAATTTGTTGGAGTTTGGTACACTACAGTCGTTTGCCCTGGAACTTCCAAAATGTTCATTCATTATCATTTTACATTTTTCTCCACACAGATCAGGACAGATGAGTGTTAACAGCGCCCCCTACAGTTCATAAGTGAATCCTCTGAATAAGTTGGGTCCTTTCTCAAAGCTCGGTTCTGGCTCAGGCTCAGGCTCAGGCTCAGGCTCAGGCTCAGGCTCAGGCTCCAGCTTCGTCTCTGTTATCCATATGCTGAAAATATAGGTTGTGGTTTTTCATTGAAGCTGAAACTCTGTTTTCTTTTTCAAGCCATAGAATCTACTTCTGAACCGTAGTCAAAAGCCTCTATTTTGATACTTGTTATTTTAGAATGGATTCACGAAATGGAGCTGGAGCTGGAGCTGGAGCTGGAGCTGGAGCTGGAGCTGAGGCTGGAGCCTGAGCCTGAGCCTGAGCCTGAGCCTGAGCCTGAGCCTGAGCCAGAGCTGGAGCCTGAGCCAGAGCCGAGCTTTGAGAAAGGCCCTTGAACTGTGAGTTTAAAAAAAAAGAAGTTCCTACCAGGAAGAACTCGTGACTGGTCTGCATGCTGGGCGGTACCTGGGCACCAAAGCCCAGAGCTGGAAACAGCTTATCGTGGTCGTAGTCTTGGATGACTTCACCCACCGCCCAGAGCGCCCTCAGGTAAGAATTGGGCTGGTAGGGGTTCATGTAGTGTAAGGAGGTAGGCTGCCTAGGATCACCTGGACACCAAGAGAGGAAATAAAACCTTCAGAATCAAACAAACCTTCTGTGGGTGAAGTCTTCAGGTCTTAGGGTTTTTCATATTTTGGTATTTGTCAAAGAAATGCAGATTCATGGGCAAAAGGGTCAAGAAAGATAAAGCATTAAACAGTCATCTGTGAATTCCAAGCCCCATACGGTGCCCACTTTTTTTTTTAGAAAACATTGAAAAACGGCCAAGGTATTTTAAAAATCTTTTCACAGGATTTTTGATCTTCCGATGTTCAAAATTGTTTTTGGTCAATTGGTTTGACTCTTTTCTGGATAAATACAGCATTTCGGTCAGACAAATTTTAAAGGTATGTTTCTACCACCACCATCTTTATACCCTGTACGTTATAGGTAAATCTGTGAAGATTTCTGTTTCGGTATGCTACCAAAGTATGATACTACCTTTAAATGGAACAACTGAGGGGTTAGGGTAAAGATACTACTGAAGGATGATTACTTACCATTGGATGCGGTGAAATCAACAGCAACAGTGAAGTTCAGTTCACAGCCTCCTCTGATGAAGTCCAGGAACGTATACTGAGCTTCTATCTTGCAGCTCAGGAGTGTGACGATGCCAGAGTTGCGGTATGACTTCTTCTTAGCCTTCTTCTTGGGATGAATGAGCTGGTCAGAAGAGCAAAAAAACGGATTCATTGTGAAAGCCTCAAGCAAATACAGTGGAATGCCGCTAAAACTGTATAACGAACACCGCTATAGTGAACATTTGGCTATACCAAACATCATCCTTGGCTCCCAACTTGTATGTACAATGTATAGACCTGCTGGACATTGTTTACTGTATGATGTAACTTAAATAGATATTAGTCATAGAGCTATATTAAAATTACTAGAGTGCTAGCTCCGTGAACAAAGTGATGCCTGCTGGGCGCATCCATGTTTGTGCACAAACCTATGGAAAATACAAAATTGTGTACCTTTTTTTGTACGTTCATTTGCATATCTGCGTTGTGTTCTATACAGGTGCGTTATCGAAGCCAAAGACGCACTACTGGTACCGTTTGCGCGTACTTGTGCGTTGCATACACCCTCCGAAAGGCATTCCATTCAAAGTGTTCTTGTTCCATAGACACGCACACAAATTCAAAATGACTGCACCCAGAATGGCTTCAAAGCGTCTACGCACGGAGAACGTGGAGCTAGCGCTCTAGTAATTCTAATATAGCTCTATGATATTAGTTCAATGTAATGGAACTTACATGGAAGACATTGGTTAAGCATGGACCTCTGGAGAGTTCCCTTGTGTTGGTTTCAAAGATACCAATCAGATCGTGGCTGCATGGTAATACAATACACATTGCTATAAAATTCTAATTTGAATTGTAATGTAATTGTAGTATTCCTTCAAGAACCAAAACAGTGTTGAAACTTGAAAGAGTTCCACATACGAAACAAAAGTAAACTCAACGAAAAGTGGTAGTAAAGAATACAAAATTCATAACATTATGTCAGACAAAATGGCGGCAACTTTTCGGACCTTAAATCACGCATTGTGATTGGTCAATTTGTCAAGGGGCGTGGCCTACTGGATTGCTGTATTACTACCAAATGACAATGGTGTTCATCACAGAGGTATAGTCCCTTATACACCGATCCGACCATGGAGGTAGGAAACACCAGCCATTACAGCAGTGTCCCCTCCAGCCTTTTGTCCGGCAAAAAAAGAAATTTAAGTCCGCCACACTTTATGTTGCAGGGTGTACGTCCCCTAATCATGGGACGTACACCCTGCTTTAAAACGATTTCTAACACTTTGGTCTCGTTTTTGAAACATCAAGTTGATGAAATGCCTTACCTGCCATCTCGGTTCCAGTCGAAGCATTCCACTTTGATGGTGCGATCATAGTCTGCATTGCATAGCGCCCTCAGCATTATACTGAACGGTTTCCAGTTGGGATTGAGTGTATTCTTGATGACCTCCGTCTTGTGACAGATTGTGAAGCTGGAACCGGGAAGAGTGGAAACTTTATTCAAATTTAGTCTCTCCACAGTGCAACAATACAGTGCAACGCCACTATAACGAACACCGCTCATTTGGCTATACTGAACATCATCCTTGGCTCCCAATTCTGACGTACAATGTATTTAAGCTTGCTGAACATTGTTCACTATAACAAACAACCACTATAAAGAATACCGTAAATTCTGTGCACCCTGGCGTGTTCGTTATAGTGGCGTTCCACTGAAATGGGTTATAAACTATTAAGGAATCGGGGACACTATTTGACCGAATGCCTCGATGGTTAACTATTGATTTCCATTGCATCTGGTTGGAGCAAAATAAAATGTGCTAATCGACATACAACGCCAGTGGAACTAGTTCATCAACTTCCAACACCTCGGGAGCTAGAATCGACTGTCCACCCGAAATAAACCATGTGATATTTGTTTTACTATACTCTATAAATATTCACAATTTCGTCAAGATCAGTATCAGGAAGTGCAGCAAAGCGTTCGTGTTCGTGAGCCGC
Organism: Astropecten irregularis; assembly: GCA_963971285.1. NCBI lineage: Eukaryota > Metazoa > Echinodermata > Asteroidea > Paxillosida > Astropectinidae > Astropecten > Astropecten irregularis. Next base: position 25,528,344 of record OZ020246.1, on the reverse strand, counting down.
CATCTTTTTAAGTAAAATAGATTGAAGTTCATGCATGCGCACTGCAAACTTTGTCTAGGATGCGCAGTAAGATGTTCCATGCACAGTGAGATGTTACATGTGTAACAGTTCCTTCAGAGATTCCCCGGCCTATACGCTGGTGATCAGCAAATATATCAACTGGCACGTGATGGTGAATTTACCAATTGGGATTCGGCTCTACATCATGAATATTCATGAGGTATAGTAATGATGACTATTTACCTTCCATCCTCGTTGCATCTGTGGAAAACCAAGAAGGGATCCGACTTTCCCAGGAAGTCCTTCTTGTCTAGATTCTCCCCTTTCAACTGCATGGTGATCAGATCCTAGGAGGACAACGCAAGGACTAAACATTAGTCTACAGCTCAGGATAAATCTGTTAATCACAAAAAATTACTTAGCAGAAAATGTCTTGCCCAATAAAACAAACCACCATTAAAAATTCCATTTTGATATTCATAGTCAGCAAACAACAGCCAAAGAACAATCACAAGTGAAACACAACACATGGAAATTTGGTTGTTAATCCTGTTTTTGTTATTGAGACAGAAATTTCATGGTTAGCCAATTTTTGTGCTAAGCACGGCCGTGAAATTGGCCCCAGATCAGTTCTACTCAAGAAACAATTTATCAAAGGTGAAATGAAGGCAAATGAAACAATTTAGATGCGTTGACGAACATGTAGATCCGACTGGGACCCATAAAAATTTACCTTTGACGTTTTTGAGACACAAATGTGAATGACTTCTATTAAAAGGGGTTGCAAGTACCAACACTAGCAGTGGCTTTAATATTTCACGTTATCATGCTAAAAACATAATTGTATTCTTTCATTCGTTTGTAATAGACTCTCACCTTTGACCTTTTGGGTCATCCTGCTGAAACACAACAAACAGAAAATAGACAGAACCAAGGACCAAGGACGTACAAATGAAAACATGATGCCTCTTCTGATTTTGCTGGCAGCTCTTAAAGAAAATTCATACTTTTTTTTTTTAATGCCGATGCTGCAAACTCACCCTACATTGACTCATCTCTTCTCCTTTGACGATGATGGAGCCGCACTTCTTGGCTGGACCTCTGCAGACAAAAAAATAAACAGATTCAAATATCTATCCAATAAAACACAACCTTGTTGACTTCTTGTAATCCTCAAATCTCATAGGGGGGACCAAGTCACAGAGTCTATAGTCACGGGTCCAAAGTAAAAACTCAGAAGCTTGACACCCCAGTGGGTTTCCACTTCAATCTCCCTAACCACACAATTTCTGATATTATCTTGCAGGGCATTGAATCACTTGGCCATCGCAGAGACGTGGTCTGGCTCAGCAGGGAGAAAGTATCAACGAAAATTCTCCAGAACATTTAACCACAGGACCTCCATCCAAGAAGGAAATGACTACACATAATTTGTTGTTGTCTCCTTTTCATTCATCTTCATTCTCACCACTCCCTGCATTATTGTTTACCTACTTCTCCAACTTTGGGAGTGTTTTTTTTTTACTCACGTGAGAGCTTTCTTGAGCTTGCTTCCAGAGGATCCCATGATCTCACCCAGGGTACAAAAGGCTTTGCCCAAGAAATCCTGAAGTGAAAGGAGATATGTATTAGTGCTTGAAGGCAAGAGAGACTCATTTCAAACATAATTGACAGCCATGCAAGTCTGAGTAAGAAATTTTGATAAAAATACATTCTATTTTCTTGCTGTCCAAAACATAAACACAAGCCATTTTGAAGGAATCAACTACGACTTGAATATACAAGCGCGTCTGTGGACAGGTGGAAAGCAGCTGCAGCCATAACAATGTTCCACATTCATCATTCAGGCTTGTCTGTAGGTTTGTTTAAGAGCCTTTTCCAAACCTCGGCTCCAGCTTAGTCTCCGACTTCGTTTCTGTCATCCATGTTCTGTAAATATAGGTTGTGGTTTTTCATTGAAGCTGAAGCTCTATTTTCCTTTTCAAACCAGAGAATCTACTTCCGAACCGCTACCAAAAGACTCTATTTTGACATCCGTTATTTTAGAAAAGATTCACAAAATGGAGCCGGAGCGAGAGCTTGAGCCGGAGCCAAAGTTATATAAAATTGCATGATTTAGATCATAATGATAATAAATGTATATTATCATCTCAGAACTATGAAGTCGATATCAGATATCTAAGGTAATAACCAGGGGCCAATTTCAAAAAGCTGCTTAAGCATCAACATTTGCTTAAGCACCAAAACTTGGTAAATAAAACTGGAATTTTCAGTTGTGAACGTGCATAGGCCCTAGTTTGTGTAGCTAAGGATTTCTCACTAACTTGATGACTAGCTTGGAAAATCGGCACTTAGCAAGAATGAGGATCATATTAAGCGTAGAATTCTGTGGTAAGCAGAGCCTGAATCTGTGCCCTAATAGCTTGTTCCCACATTATGTCAATGTAATACTGTTCTTAATAACCACATTTTGAGAAGAATGTACAAAATAATGACCTTTTGAGTAAGAGTATGCAAATTTATGCAAATGAGGACCTGGTTACTGCATATCTGAATATCGATCTTATGGCTCTGAGGTGATAATATTCCATTCAAGCCGTAGACTTACATGCTTTTTGAGGTCGCGACTTTTGGAGTCCACATCGTACCTGGATCAAAGGCAAGACACATCATGTCAAATATTTAAAAAAGGCCATTTCAACAAAAATGATTTACAAAATAAAAATTTTAGGTGCCGGTAATTTCATACTTTTGGTTTTGTCAGAAGGATCAAGAATTATCAAGAAGGGTAAAGTAACAGTCATCTGTGAAATTTGTAGTCCTATACGGTGGCCTTTGGTGAACAACACTTTTTAAAAACTTGTTCACAGGATCTTCCAAAGATCATGATGTCATGAGTTTCAAGTTCAAAGAAAAACCACAGCCTGAATTTTTTCAGGAGCCGCAGCCGCAGCCACAGCCGCAGCCGCAGCCACAGCCGGGGTTTAATAAGAGTCTAGTGGAATAGGGGAGGACATTTCTGGATATGCATGTTTATAGACCTTTCTTTTGCAAAGTCACAATCGGATTTTTGCCAACCAAGATGGCAGAAACTATGGAGCGCCATCAAAGCCAGACATAAAAAATAACCACAATTTGAACACAATTTGTACACAACATTTCATAAACATTAAAAGATATTGCTGAATGTAATGGAAACAACACAAGCAATGATGGTGTGTATTTTGTACAACTATGGAAAGTTTGCAAAAACGTTCAATTTGGTCACGCCATCTTATGAGGAGACAAATGATTTGCTGGCCCATGGCAAGAATTGCTAACCAGCATGTCAATGTTTACAAACAAAAGAAAGGTTTATAGGAAACAGAAAAATCATCTCAGCTGAATACTTACAGTTCAAATTTCAGTCTCTGAACCTCCTCAAAGAAATAATCCATCTGAAACTTCTGGACAAAGTCTGGATTGAGGGTGTTCATGATCACCTCTGATCTGCCATACTGCGGAGGGAAGAACAAGAACATGTATCATTGTTAGGAGGAATGGTTGTTGCTCCTCAGTCAAACTTACTCCTGCATCAGGAACCTATCCACAATGAAGTGCTGTGGTTTAGTGGTTTAGTGTGTTGTACTCAAGATCCTGTGGTCAATCTACAAATTGTGGGTTCAAATCCAGCCATGGGCTAATGGTGCTTGCGTCCTTGGGCAAGACGCTTTGTCACATATAGCTCCTCTTCACCCAGGAGTAAATGGGTACCACCTTTGAGGGTACAGATGACTCTGTGTGTTTCATTAACCCTTGTGCGCTTTGCAGGCAGGTGGGGGGGGGGGGGTGGGGGGCTCATCCATCTCAATGCAAGGTAGCATCTCACAAAACCTAGTTGAACCAATTCTACGGGTCTGTTTATTTCAGTCACGCAATCAGTGATCTTGCAGATCCACGTCCCATGCAGGATCTGCTAAAAATGGGATCCGGATCAGCAGGATCACTGATCTCGTGCCTGATACAAACAGGCCCTCTATAATCCACATGATATCTGATCCTTGTTTTACACAGAGTTGACCATCATGTACCTACCTCCCGGTAAGTATCGGATCCTAAGGCTTGCACAAACAGCACGCACACTGTGGACATAATGTAAAATGAGATCATTGGTTAATTACCATACATGTACGGACAATTGATTATAACACAAATGCATGATTGACAATTCAAAAACTGAATCCTATTCTCTGAATACCAAAATGTTTACAGTCATGGGGGACATTTATGGATACAGCCACGCCAGTGGAACTACAGGTCAATCTGGGAAGTATGTGAGTTTCAGATGTCCACTGTTGGTCTTCACGTTTATGTATTGATAGGTTTTTATCCATTTTAGTAAGGCTCAAACATCAACAGATCACTAAGTCAGCTAAGTCATCACTGTATGGACTATGGAGACTACAAATTTGGGGACTACCGGTACACATTTGAAGACTATACATGTACATTTGGCACAGATACATTTGGGGACTATTTTTTACACATTTTGGGACTATACATTTGAGGACTATGTATTCATTTGGGACAGATGCTTTGGGGACAACACATTTGTGGACTTAACATTTGAGGACTACACATTAGGGGACTACACAGAACACGGAACATTGACTGAGTGCATGCACATATTCATGTAGCTCATGCACTAAACACAGACTAATGAATATTCATTAAGTTCAAATTAATAACAAAAACATTTAAAGGAATACAAATTGAAATGAAGGGAAAAAGGGAAAGACGAGAATACAAATGACCAACCCCGGGCCCAAAGTATGTGCATGAACTCTTAGTGGGAACTTCAGTATAGGCCTTTGGGCGAAACAAACATGTCAAATGGGAATTGAATTTAGACAATTTTACAAAGCTAGCATCGGTAATTCATAGGAAAATAGATTCTAGATTTGGGGTATCTTTTCTGAGTGCCATGAGTGAGAAGTTTGGTTCCAACTGAAGCTCATTGTGGATCGTTCCATAAACTCTGTCTAAGTTCAATACTAGTCATGGGGATAACAGTGCTTGTGTCCTTAGACGAGACACTTTGTAACGAATTGCTTCTCTCCGCCCAGGAGTTCACGTATGTACATCTGTACATGGGTCATTTGTGAGGGTAGAGATGGTTTTGCGCTTGATAAGTCTTATGAATGTAATTATGGCACCTGGGGTTGATGTCACGAAGCCCAATGATCAATCGTAACTTGAGTTACAAAGGGTAACCCATATTAGGGGGCCTATCCTTCACAGGGCTTCAATGCATCAAATGTCCTACTGACAGCAAGTTACGATGAGTTTGAGTTTGGACTATAATCCAGCTAATAAAGATGGATTAAAGAATGACGTGGCCAGGTGAATGACCAGGTATCAACATTGTAAAACTGCACTAGTTACATTAAATAAAAAGTCCATCATTATTTACATTTGGCCAAACTGATGACGTCATCAAAACATATTGTACTTAGATGTGTGACACACACAAAGGGGTCAAAGTTCAATCATGGTATCTAAACAATTTTTCTCATGAATTTTATTTTTTTCAAAAGGCCAAGCTCATTTAAAAAACTTACATGGATCTGACTTGGAAAATGTGTCCATATCCAGCAATTTTCTGTGGCAAAAAGTATCGAAATTTTACAAAAAGTCACAAAATTTGAATACTATGCGTGCAACAACGATAGGGGAAGAGATAGGTAAAGAACCAGTGAGAGAGGAGGGGGAGGGGCAAGATGGCAAAGAAAAAGGGGGGATGGATGAAGCAGGCTTACCAGGGTCTGATTCTGATAGGGTATCTTTATTCAATAGGCCCCTGTGCAAAAATCATACAAAAAGCAATGGTGTGTACAAATTTAATCAAGTCATGGTCAACAATACTGATTAAAAAGGTAATTTCATACTTCAGTTTTTGTCAAAGAAATGCAGATTCATCATGTTCATGGGCAAAACTACCAAGAAAGATACAGTAACAGTCATCTGTGAAATTCCCAGTCCCATACGGTGCCCACTTTTTGAGCACACAGTGAAAATGTCCAAGGTATTTTAAAATCTTTTCACAGCCTGATTTGTTTATCTCATGACATGTAGGAAGATCAAAATTGTTTTTGATAAAATGGTTTTTACTCTTTTCTGGATAATAGCATTTCAGGCAGAAAAATTGTAGTGGTATGTTTCCACCATCACCATCTTTAATACTCTGTAAGTTATAGGTAAATCTGTGAAGATTTCTGTTTTGGTATGCTACCAAAGTATGATAGTACCTTTAAATTTAAAAACACCCTGTATTTCAGTGTCACATTCTGTCCGATTCACGGTCAGATTTTGACCACTATGATCCTGATAAAAAGTACAATCGCAGGAAGATACCCCCACCCCACTATTTTGTTTTAAAAAAGACAAACATATTCTATAAAATTCCAAACCAATTATATGGTTCTTCAGTCAATTAAATTTGTTTTATTTCGTTTTTCTAAATGAATTGCCTCTTCGGGTACAAAGATTTCATTATTCACAAGAGCAAATGGATATACAATGAATGAAAAATTGGAAGTTAGTACAGAAAATATAGCCATGAAAAGTACTAATTATCACTGCTATTTATAAATGATCACTTACAAGTGATATATTTAGACAAGAGGGGTATACTATACATGTATAGTTTGTACACTATACTAAATGTTGTGGAAATACACATGTATGATGCATGTAAGAATCAATGCAGGAAGTGAAAGCAAGTTTGGAAGAATAGATTTTCTTTGCCAGAGCAGCACTGTGAAATTACAGACTAAAATCATGATATTTCCATAGAAATGTTAGCACTCCCAAATCTTTTGTACTATTGTGATGTGGGGGGGGGGGGGGGGGATTTATTGCAGACTTGGAGCAATGCCAAAGCTCGCTCCAGCTCAGCTCTGGCTCTATTTCATCCATTTTACAGCAACAGGTTCCGGAAAAATGGCTTTTGGCAACAATTTCATGGAATCTGTAAGCACGACTTTCGGTGTTTAATCGGTTAGCGAAGAAGTTCTAGGCTAACCTTAATTGTTTTCTGCTAACATGCTGGCATACAGTACATAGTCTATGTGATAGACAAACTCGCCGTACTGCTAGTGTCTATCACATGTGTGCAGATTTCCTGATTAATTACCGGTATGCAAGCCAACCCAGCACTGACCTCTAGGTTTTGACCAATCAAGGAGCGTCTACTATTGTACCGTATGGAAAGTGCATCTATCACGTAGATAGCTGCTGCCGCACGGACGCACGAAATTGACCAATCAACATCCTCCGTCACGATCCAGATGGAAATGTTCTCAAAACAGATCTGATTGGCTGATGTGCCGCGTAGCATAAAATTTGCATGCACGAATGTATCAGACGTTCGTACGTAGTGGCACGGAGTAGAATGGGTGATACTCAGACTAAGCATACAATGCATTCTGCAGAAAGTCCTTGCTTAGCGTAGCGAGAAAGAATACTCTCCCGTTATATGCTAACCATAAACAAAACAAGTCTGCTATCGTAAGCGAAGAATTTTTGCTTACGGCAACGGATTCCATGAAATTGGGCACTGCACTATGTGCTAATTCAGAAGTCATGCTCACCGATGTACATGTAACAGGGATATGCACCGTACAAAATTATGGAAAAACCCAAGTTCTGAGAAACTGATGGTATGTAAGTCACACCCACCTGCAGGATACTGTAAGCTCCACCTTCGTAGCGGGTATTGAATCCTCGGGATTCATATTCACATTAATGTCCCCTGCATCTGCCATGATGCGCTCTGACGAGTCCTACAAATCATATCAAATCATTAATCAAATCAAAATCATCCATTATGATTCAAATGACAAGTAATAAACTGCTGCAAACTGCTCATCAACCAAAATAATGACCTGAAATGTATAAAAAGCTTGGACTAGTTAGGTTGGCCTGACGTTTTTCGATTCTAGCAGGATATTTATCAAAGGAATGGCATTCAATAACTTTTCTGCTACTGCTAGGATAGAAATTCGCTCAGGCCCTCCAAACAAAAAATACAAGTTAAGCCCTGTCCACACTGGACTTAATTGGGGTGAAGTGACCAATTCTACCGGCCAACTTCTGCCCAGGTAGAATTCCCGAGACACTTTACCCGAGACGAAAAGTGTGGAGTGGACACCGGTAATATTTGCCCATTTTTCATTTACCCATCGGTTCGGTGAAACCCATGAAAACAAAAGTCCAGCAGGGGGAAAGAATTTCACTGATGGCCATTACGGAAACAGGGTTAGGGGGGCCTAACTTATTGCCTTTATATTGGATGCAAGTCATGATGAACTTCAATCTCAGGTGTGTACACTGGGGTAGCAAATCTGAAAAGTGAGATTTTCAGTGTTTTTTTTACCTACAAATTGATACACTTCAAATGCAGCGGTATAACCATTTTTCTCATAACGCCCTCTGTTGGTCACATAGGTTTGTGCACAAGTGATGGCCGTCAGTGCAGTGCAGTGGAATTATTTCCCAAGCGGGGTACCGTATTCTGCAATTGCTCCTAAACCATTCATTATTACCGAGACTTGAACAAGCTCTTCAGTCAAGTTCAACCTTGCTCTATAGTTCAACTTCAACACAGTCAGTACGACAGTATAGCTACTGAAGGGCCTACACTCATATTGACTCAACCACGTACCACTTACCTTGTGTGCACTTCGCCACTTGTAAACTTTCGATAATCGTGTTTTTGAATGAAGCGGCAATCACTGACAAAAGTGACAATGTTGTGTGAACACACTAGAATCGGAGAGTATCGATGTTTTTAGGTTACTTACTTAATATTCTGTTAGTTTGAAGTCGAATGTTGAGTTCGTTTTCACGCCTATTTAATTCCCAATGCTACTAGCTGTATACTGCACTACTGAGTACTGACTACTGTATACTGTGTTCGTGATTGCAGTACATATTGTTAGGTCAAAGGTCAAATGTGTCACGCCTGAGTGGAACTTGTAGTTGAACTTGTAGGCACGATTGAGTCATTATTTTTTTTAGACTTGTTGCAACATGTGACATTAAAAAGCTGCATATTTTTCCGTTTCTTGTTTAAAAGAGAGTATACCTTTGCCTCCTAAAAAAAGTCCTAAGACCTAAACCAAAGCTTAGGGCATCCGTGCAATCATGTAGTAAATCGACTCCAAGGTGCTCTAGTTAGTGTTGAATAATAATAACGATGGATAGAGGGCGGCAGACACATCGCAACACACGCTCAACTTGAAAACTACTGGTTATTTTCCATGACGATTACACCATGGAGGATGTGTTCCTTCCTCCATGATTACACAATAGCCAATTAATGCTAATCAAAAAAGACAACAAGCCGAAGCCAGACAAGAGTGAAATGGGTCTTGGACTACGAGGATTTTTCTTCATCTTGTTTTTCTTAGTCGTTTGCAGTGAAATATATTATGGTTGGCAAAAAAACAAATTACTCTAGCCTTGGCCATTGATGCGTGCAAAATTTTCTCCATGACATACGGATAATTATGTCCACTGCAAGTCGCATCTATTGTATGTTGTTGTGAAAATAATTTCCAAGGTCACTGTCAAGTTCACGCGGAAAGTTTCGGGAACTTCCCATTTTCACCCCAGTATGAAACCTCAGTCATTATAGAATGAGTCACTGTAAATCGACATTGAATGATCTCATGGAAATTGGATGGCTCACTATTAGAGCCAATAATCAAAATCTATTAAAAAAATGTCTTTCCGATATTTTTTTTTTTTAATTAAAGGTTGTATCATACTTTAGGTAAGAGACCAAAACAGAAATGTTTGCAGATTTACGTATAACTTACAGGGTAGGCCTATGAAGATGGTGCTGGTAGAAGCATGGTGTTGAAATGGTGTACTTATCCAGAAATTAGTAAAACAACGAACGAAAATCTTTTTGATCTTTTAAAAGATCAAAAATAAAAGAGAAAACACTTAAGAAATACTATGGCCGTTTTTCGCTGTTTTCTCAAAAAGTGGGCAACGTATGGGACTGAAATGTTCACAGATAAAATTACTATATCTTCCTTGATATTTTGCCTACGTATCTGTATTTCTTTGACAAAAACCAAAGTATGATAGTACCATTAACCTTAAGAAACTGCATGTAACTGGGACAAAATCAACATCCACAGGTTATCCATGTAAAGGCCTTTTTGAATAAATTACACCCCCCGTCCACCCCCCCCCCCCCCTCCCCCCATTTGAGATTTGGGTTGGTGACAAAAAAATATAATATATATTGTAGTAATCTCCCATCAGTATTTTGTGTTGGTGACTGAGAAGCTGAGGGGCATTCCACCTTTTAAAATGTATTCAGTGTTGAAGAGTCGTGTTAAATTAAAACAAAAAAATACCTTCTGATTCGCCAAAGTTCTGACTGCAGCATCATCTGTATAGTCATACAATTCCACAGATGAGTGATTACGGTATAGGTAATTAAAAGACACATCAATTAAACAATAATTAGGCCTAATCTTAACCTGAAATATTCCCTTTAGTTTTAGAAGATTCATCTCGTCTTTGATTTAATAAAATCGAGCAAGATCTAGTCTAGAAACCCTTGACAAATTGCCTTTGTTATTACCCCCATAGGCCCAGTGGCCAACTTGTCCCTAATCGGGTAAAATAATGATTATAGCAAAATAATTGTATTTTGCAGGGTCTATTTCGCCGGTCTTTTTTTGTTGGATTATCTGACCGGGGCAATGAACTCAACCGACTTGTTTATAGCCCAATGGCCCCGGTGTAATCTTCAGATAACGGTCTCAAGACGAGCGACGCCGGTGAGATCTTAGCAGATCTTGCTTGGTAGTCCTAGCCGGGTGACACTGCCCAGACACGGCTGAGATACGGTGCTATCATCACGCACGCACGCCGCTCGGTCTTTCGGAGGACAAGTACAAGGGTAACATTTTGGAACTTGGTGCCGGCCTCGATCGTGTAACCTTCCTGGTTGGTTGCTGCATGGAGAGGGTATACCGTACCGTGGTATCATGCATGTGGGTGATCGAATCATTGTGCATAAAACAGAAAGTACGTTAATATAATATTAATTTCATTTGTCTACACGACATGACACTCACGAACGCTTTGTTCACAGAAAAGCAGCCAAAAATTATTTCAGTTTACTATAAATATAATAGGCCTATAGGCCTATAATAACCTTGCCGGTTTTTTTTTTTTTACAAATAGCACTCACAGAAACTGCAAATTAAAATTGCCCTTACGTAGATGAGCTCTGCATTCTCAGTGCCTGTTGAGTGCACGTGTGTGCTGGCTCAGGTGGGATTCGAGCCCACGACTTCCTGCTTATAGTGCAGATGCCATACAGCTAGGCCACCGAGCTAGCTGGGGTCAGCAGGGTGAATAGAATCCAATATCATGGCGGGTACCGCAATTAATCTTGAATATTAATTATAATAATTAATCATTAATATTCATGAACATTAAATTATTGGCTTACTGCTAAAACAATTTCGGAGCGACTCCATCGCATTGTGTGGAGCTATCATCATTAGTCTACACTTGCCCATTTCCCGGTCACTGTGGTCTAGTAAAGATCAAATTGGTTCAATCCCTATAGGGAGCTTATGTGCGTTATTTGCGAATGAATTGCATAAGGCAACTTTGGACCATTCAGATACAGTACAATAAGGCCTAATTAAAATTAAAATTAAAATTTTGGGTCGGTCGGTCGATTTTTTTTTTTTTTGTGATTTTTTTTGGGCCGACTTTCAAACGTTTAAGAATAAATACAGGATGTATGGTCACCAGGGCTTATAAATCAACGGTCACTGTGCGAACAGTGTGCATTTCCGAAAATTTCCTACCCATGTATTCGGGCGACGTGTTTGCACCCGGTCGTTTCCGGCGGCAGTTTACGCACAACTTAAACGGGCAAGGAAGCGTAGCACCCAGTTTCCCAAATATACGTAGAGCATTTACCAACATTGGAAACTGGGTATGGTGATCCTATGCACCGTTTACTGCGTTTCCTACATTGATAAACCCCACGGAAAGTGTCTGCATTTCTCAATGGGTTGACTTGTCTATACTGAGGAATAGGATGTTTCACCTCATTTGGGGTCAGGGGCAAAGATCCCTTGGTCCTTGGTCAGCCTGGGACAGTTCTGACAATTGTCTAGCTGTGATTCTACGAATCAGGCTCCAGCTTCTATATTGGTGAGTTCCGTTTATCCATGCTAGAAAACATGTTTTATTTATCTTAGAAGGATCATTTAGCCTACGTGTCAAAAAATCTTAAATCATTTAAACTGCAGTCTAATTGCAAAAGAAAAGTGGGAAAACACAAGAAAATTTACAACAATTCTCAGTCAAAAATTAAAATTAAAAAAGTTAAAGCCCAATCACTGAACTGAGCCATATCGAAATTATATTAGGCCTCTATCGTAATATTATTAAGTAAAACCCATAATTCCACAGGCTACTTTCAGGCATGAATCATCATGGTGTTTGTATTAGGAAGATTGAATCGCCAATCTTCTAACATTATTTGAAAATCTAGGCCTGTACATCATATATTATTCTCTGAACATTTCATCAATCGGTGCCTTTTCACCCGTGTTCAAGATAATAGCGAGTGTCGATTTTGATCTGTTTTAAATCAGTGATTGTTTACCGGTACACTGGTATTGTACTTGATCTCGATGTTGCAATAACAATTTTTGAAGAGGTTTATTTGTAAATAGAATATGCGGCAACGTTTAGATTGTATATTTCTATACTCGTCTCTTCATTTTTTAACAGACTGGACAGACATAACTTGACGCACATAGTCGAAACCATGGAGGAAGGAAAGTCAACACTATAAGCATGGAGGAAGAAATAGATTTCTCCATGCTATAAGCATGGAGAATCTTATTTCTCCATGCTATAAGCAACTTGAACATTGTGTGCGAGTGAGTATAGTGACTCTCCGAAGAAGTATGCTGTATTTTCGTGGCCCGCGACCGTGCAGAGGCAGTGCCGTACTATATCAGTGGCTAAAATGGAGACGCTGTTATTTCGTCATATTATAATGAGGAAGACGAGCAGTTAATAAGGTCTACTCAACCACGATCGACGACCGCCGCATTGAAAACGGGCAACAACATTTTGTCTAACTTGTGTATTCAGTGCAAAATGTACAAGTTGATAATTACTGGTCACTCTTACATTGTATTCTAGAGCCGTGACAGTTAAACCTTTACTCTAGTATATTCCTTTTTTCTATCATGGTAACCGTAAAACCATGGAGGGATCCTCAATGGTAGAACCAATCCCATTTGTATTGTACATTACACATTGCCAGACCTCGTTGTTCAAGGCCCCCGGCCAGTAACTTGAGCCAAGTCAGTTCTAGCATTATATAACATTATGCAATTCACAGAGCTAGAACAAACCACACTGTACACCACACTAGCTGTACATCATTATAACGCTATGTATTAACCCGTGGTAGATCTTTATATACGTCCATGATTGAGAGAAAGATAACTTCATTGCATGCTATATACATGTACCTTAAAACTATGGAGAAATTAACTTTTAGAGTTAAGAGGGCCTGACGTTTCAATTTTAGCAAAAAAAAGGTTCCTTTGAGAAAGACAGATATCTTCCAAGGATCGAACCGTCAGGCCATCTCCTGTCATTTTATTTATCCCAAATCATTACTTTGGTTAACTTCGAGTACTTGCTGCAGTTTATTACTTGTATTGATAATTCATTTTTTTGTTCACGGCACGAAGTTATATACCGGTAAACAATTAAAATATATAGGCCTAGATGCACAATAGGTCGTGCTTTGACAATTCAACATTACTGTCGTATAAAATAACAAAAATGGAAAATTTAGCGTTGATATCAGAAATTCCAACAGCATTTTAAAGATAGGATTGGGTTGGTAATGACCAAAAATGAAAGAGTTCTATTTCAGTATAAGAGTATAGAAACTGAAGAAATATGAGAAAGTTCAAAGGATTTCAAAACCTTATCTGATTTCGGTTCCAGCAACTGGAAGAAGCCTCATAGTACTTATTTCTCCATGCCATTTCCTCATGACTCTGTGTTGAAGGGTTAACACGTTTTGTGATTCCATCCGTACCATTTATGGAGGAATCGAGCCTGGTTAACTGCTCACCAAAAGGCCGTTCAACATCTGTACTGTTCATACCCTGACATTATGTCCTTGGCAGTTTTTCACATTTTGGTGTAAGGGAATTATTTCAAAATTTTGTAGATTGCTTGGTCATGCCTTGGATGGAATAGGCCTCAATTAATTACAGAAATAATCTAGAAACAGAGCAAATAAAAGTAAGTCCTTAAAAGTAGTCCTCATGGCCAAAGCAAGATAACTTTACAGCAACAACAAAATATAACTTTATGACCTCTGGTAAAACTGCCCAGTCAAAAAAGTCAACTGAGTGCATGGTCACAAAATCTTCAATAACTTAAACACAAGTGAATCAAAAGGCTTGATTCTTTGAAACTAAGTCTTAAATCTTTTCTTTGTACATACACAATTGTAATGGTTAAAATCAAATCTAAAATATATGTTTAAATTCCCTCTCCTATACACATGCCTTAAGACATGTAATGATGGTGGCTTGCTAATGTTTTGGGGGCTTGATGTATAGTTGTTTTTCTTACCTGTGTTAATTTGAGGTCTGAGAGCTATGGATGTTTTAATATAGCATGTTGGTGTGTTGTTATTAGTTTTCATTAACTGTTAGTGCGTGTAAATGTAAGTCTAGTCATTTTTTTTTTCACATGATATTTCTATAATTTGTTTATTTGAACGCCTTTACATTTGAACGCAATAGCCTACAAATGAGTAAAATTATTAGGGCCTATTAAGTTGTCATTATTGTCGTGGAATACTATCCTTTCTGCTCAGTTCAATATCACCGTAAATGTGTAATTCTATTTCCAATTCTATATTTCCTCACAAGTTATAACAGTTGTTTAAAATGTCTTGTATACACAGAGTATCACCTTTTAATGTGCAATTCGTTGACTAATTAGTTAACGGGTGCCATTACCTTGATGTGACTTTAATACGCATCATTATCAATTCTATAATCCTCATTATGGTGTACTTTATATTTCGTCGGTCGAGTGTTGGGTAGTACGGATCCAAAATAAATATTTCTAAATTTGTAAACAAATTGCATCATGTGTGCATTTTATTTGCCTCTCATGCATCTAAAAGAACTTGTATATTTGGAGAGAAAATTAACTTTTACCTGAAGTAAAATAATATTTTAAAAGAAAGAAATGGAATTGATGAAAGTGCGAGCGAGAGGGAAGGGTGATACTGCTGCATTGGCGGCCCATACAAACACGCATTTTGAATAGGCCTATGCCTATATTATTATTATTTTTTTTTTATATATTAAAAAGCAACCATTGAATATAACAAAGTCTGGATTTTTGGAAAGTAAATATCAAATTGGCCCACTGTCGGATATTAGTCATTATATCAAATTTTCTTTATGGTTATATAGAAAATTATCAAGAATACATGTCATGCGCAAACATTTTGTTTTTGGCTGGTTTAGATTTGTGTTTCTTTTTTTGTCAGTCGTTCCAAACGGCTATTTTTAATAAACAGTTCGCGTCCCGTCCTTTAGATCCTCGAGTTTGTTAAGGTGTGTCATTTTTCAGGTTACACTATCATGACAATAAGCCAACAATTTCAGTATTCTGTCATGTCTGCGTGAACTATAATAAAACATTAAAATTAAATTAAAGCTGATTTTAAATGTACTTTAATTCAATTGATGATTTTGCAAACTATAGCCTGGCCACTCCTGGCGGCCCCTTTTTCTGAGACTGAAAACCCAAGGGTCCATCCGAAGAAAAACAAGCGGAAATAATTGTTGTATTTCTTACAATTATTATTATAAGTACAGTGGGCGAATTCTTTTGGAAAGTCAAGACGATAATCGAAAGGCTCGTGACAAGAATGGAGAGAAACATCAATGCTTAAAAAATACTTCTTCGGATGGCTTCCTGCAACACTTATTTAACAAAATTACTGAGCAAGGATATCGAAATATTGGATTTAAACATGTTTACATTTCAAATGAGTTCATTTTTGATATAAAATCACACAATTTTGCATTTCTAAATTTTGCCCCAACGATGTGAAAATTTTAGGGTTGAGTACTATGTACTCGTACGCATTTTCGTTGGGAAAAAATGAGAAATTCATGAAAAATTTTACTTTGATAAAAATGTTCGAATTGCTTAAAATATTGTTGTCCAGTATTTATTATATTAAAAAATGAAAAGTTATTTTATTTTCGGAGATGTTAAGTATTTAAATCATATTTTATTCGATTTAAAATAATGACTAAACGTTTATTATGCAAATATAAACGAATAGAGGGCGCTTTTAATTAAACTTGTGTCAGTCTGCAAGAGATTTGGTAGCTTACAAATCTTAACTCCCAGTTATTTCATCCTCGGATATACTTGTAATTGCTCACAAAAAGGGCATTCGCCATCATTTGATTGTTAAAGTAATCTTACTCCATTGCAGGGAAAATAATGAAGGGTGCATCATGCGAATTATAAACCCACAACATTAGTGGAAGGACACGTCAAGTTTAGGAATTATTACAAGTTGCGCTTTCACAACAAAAATCTTCACAGTATAGTGTATAAAGGTATGGTGATGGTAGAAACATACCATTAAAATATTTCTGCATGAAATGCTGTATTCATCCAGAAAAGAGTAAAACCAGTGACCAAAATAGTTTTGATCTTTTAAAGATCAAAAATAAAAGAGAAGACGTAGAAATAATGTGGCCGTTAACACTGTTTTCTCAAAAAGTGGGCACAGTATAATGGGACTACCATTTTTCACAGATGACTGTTAATTACTGTATCTTCCTCGATATTTTTGCCCATGATGAATCTGTATTTCTCTGACAAAACCCAAAGTATGATATATTACCTATTTACTTAATGCACTCAGAACATGTATATATATAGTTAAAGGCGCGATAGGTTTTTTTTTTTTTTGGGGGGGGGGTGATGCCAAACTTTATTTTCCAGTCCCAACTTGTCAGTTTAATACAAATCAAGTCAAGTCAAACCTTGTTTTTTAATATACATTATAAATAGGCGATCATGTGAAGTACATGCAGGAGTTCAATGTTTGCCCTTCAATTTTCACGGAGCACTCTTATTTCTTAATCTTCGGCTGTCTTCAAAATGAATACGCATACCAAGCCAAACTTTCTTCCAAACTTTCTTTGATCTTTGAGAAAAGACTTAAGAAATACTGTGGCCGTTTTTCACTGTTTTCTCATAAAATGGGCATCGTATGGGACTCAAATGTTCACAGATTAGATGACTGTTACTGTATCCATAGAGCTAGGACCAGTTACTGTATTTACAGTAACTTATAGCCAGGAAGCCTTGACCCTATTACCTGAGTATACACTGTAGCCCACTAGCCAATGAAAACACAGCATTATAAACGAACGACCGTTAGATTTTATTTGTGCGGGTAGCAAGTGGAACGTTTGTCGTGTCGGTGCAGTTGGCTCAGGAATCCTTCATGATTCGGTGAAAACACGGTGAGTATTTTCGTGTTTTTGTGTATATCCACGCTTTCTTTTAAGTTTCTTGTATTTATATTCATCATAGATTCATCTGGTCGTCTTTCCTTCATCCATGGGTCTAGTAATGACAGTTATCACACGTAGGCCAACTCATGGAGGAATAAAAATACTGAAACATACACTGTATATACATGGTAGGCCTACTACCACTTGTAGTAGTTTTCCAGTCTACAATTGGCAAAGTTATGGTGACTAAGTTGCACGTTACGCCTAGATTTCGATGTATACAGTTTTATACATGTTTTCAACTGAAAATTTTACTTTTTTTAAATGTCCAAAGATTTAAAATAAATAATGATGCTGACTGAAATACGGTTCCACAATTGTTTAGGTCCGGCGGTTTTTTTTTTCCCTGACTCATGGTTTCGGGTTGTTAAAGTTTGGGATCATGGGCTATATCGATTAAGAAAAAAGATTTCATGTCATGTTGTGCAGTGTGTACTTTCAGTTTTGGGAAAATACATCTAAATTCCAACGCATATATTCGGTTTGCAATGTATAATACATTATGAGAAAATATAGCTGATGCATGGTTTTTTGTACTTTACTCCTATGGTAAAGGTTTGTACTAGAGGCGTGAGAGAGAGCTTCGATGACCTTCGTCAAGTGGACTGCAGTAAAGGATGGCTACAGACTGTCTTTCATAAATGAGCCTCTGCCATGGGACATCTGATTGCAAAGGTGCTTCATCTTGCCTTTGTAAGTTTAATTTTGAGCACATTTTTGTTTAAATATTTATACTAAAAAATGTAGGTCGAACGAAGGTTCATTATCCCCAAGGTTGGCAATGACTGAAGGCCCTATACATTGTTTAAAAACTAATGTAAAAAGGAGTTAGGCCCTATGTAAAAATCTAAATGTTGGTGACTACATTTTATATTAGTCTTGCCTATCCCTTACTAATGGTCTAGCAGCAAACAGCAACACACAGGCAACTATGCCTACATGTATTGTACGCTGAAACAATCCCATGCAACCTTTTCCCCAGAGGGCACATAAGACATGCATGGCATGGCAGGGGCAATGTAACCACTGTCCTTGACATGTGGTAACTAATAGGACCCAGCTTGACCATTGCAGGGATCTTGGACCTAATGCCTGTATAGTGTATACCATACAAGTTTTCTTCTGGCTCCCTTGTAAAGAAATCGACACCTATGGTCGATTGACATGCCGTACTTTACAGTGTTCATTCATTCCATGGCATCATGGCATATGGCATATGATGACATAGCCCTACATGTTTTTCAATGTGTATAGATTTGATGACCATGGGTGGTCTGAGTTCTGAATCTAGCTTCACTTCCTTGACCAAAGGAGTTCAAACAAAATGAGCAAAACCCAGCAATAAATGACCTATAGTAATGCATAGGCCCTATACTCTGTTGTCATTTTTCAGATGCTGTGAGCTTGAATCATCAAATGGCGGAGAAATTACAAAAGAGAAGACTTGAGGTGCGCGGACTGAGCGGTTTCTCTATGGCTCGTTGGTGGAGGAGTTACCTGGTGGCAGTTAAACCAGCTTGAGAGTGGCTCAACGGAAAGAGCCAAACAGAGCAGACCTCTTGATTTTTCAGGCAAAGCTAAAGCTGCTACACTGTAACTGCAATTTATAGTTATTTACGTGTACAGCTTCTTGTATACGCCTCTGTGGTCAGATGTTTACAACGTAATGCCTGTAAATATACAATACTGCGAGGTTTGAATTAAATGTCACTGTCCACTTTTGATATGACAAAATAACAAAATGCAAAAACAAAAGGTACAGGAATTAGGCCTAAAAAAATTGTTGTGTTGCCCTCAGCGACCGACCGTAAAGTGCCAAAACTTTGGGTCGGGATTATTTTTTATTTTTTTTTTTCTCTGAGTCCTAAAGTATAAAAACTCACAATTTTTAATAGAAAATGTAAGATTTAGCAGTGAAAAAGCGTGTCTCCTCAAAACGACACAACACCGTTGATTTATAAGCCCTGGTGACCATACATCTTGTATTAATTCTTAAATGTTTGAAAGTCTGCCAAAAAACAAATCTAAAAAAAAAAAAGAAATCGACCGACCGACCCAAACTTTTTTATTTTTCCACTTGTCTTGAGGGCAACACAACAATTTTTTTTTAGGCCTTACTGGTTGATGGGCCAGCCAACCATCTGGAGTGACTAATATAAATTTTAATAATGAGTTTTATGATTTTAAAATATAAAAAGGACGGATTATTTGTTGATGGACCTTGCAAAACGGTAGTTTATGAATAGTATTTGAAACAGTTTAACCTTGAGCTTAAAAGTTTTGAGAGCCTCTCCCGTTTATGCAACAGACGGCCGTTCAAGGAAATTGTGAAATGTTGCATGACTTACAAAGACATGGCTTCTGACTGTCAAGCGAACAAAGATGATTAGGGCTGGATAGCTCGGTTGGTATTGGTAAGAGCGCCGGTACGGTATTCCAGAGATCGCTGGTTTTAATATGAATCCAGCTCCAGTCAAATCTGACTTGCTTCACTTTTCAATGACTTAAATTCAGTGATAATTTTCATTGTGGTTATTTGATGATTGTACACATTAATTAAGAAATTGCCTTTAGCTGCACAATACAGCCATGGTTCAACACGTGGAATTTCCATGACATGCCAATGTTTACATTGAGCAGATTCACAGCGATTTATTACAATATTTGTTTTCATGAAATAATGACAGGCTTTTAGTAATGTCTGCAAACAGATGTTCATGTAAATTGCCCTAGCTAAGTGCGATTTTAAAGATTAAGTTTCCATGAAAAATAAAAACAATGAAACAATAAAAGATTGTCTATATAGTATTATTTAAAACTTGTGTCGTTGTCAAAGAAAATGAAACATTCCATTATTTAGGGCATTAGCAACAGAGCAACGAACCCAACATTGGATTAAAAGAAAAATAACAACTCTCGGTTAGCCACCCTATCAACATTTCAAAGATTGTTTCCCATTAATACAATTACAATAACAAAGTATTCCTGAGCATTATAAAATAATCGGCTTTCCAGGGCGTTTCCAAGCCTTCGGAAACGCAGTAAGCCCGGCGGTAGTTTCTAAGGCAGTTTCCGTAAGATGGTAAATTTACGGAAGCGAGGGGTGCAAACACGTCGACGGAAACGGCCACAGAAACGGCAATCGGAAACAGACAGGACACGGTGCGGAAACGGGCCGGTTTCCGGTCAATATCGAAGCCCGTTTCCGCATGCGGAAACCAAGGTTTTTGCACAGTGGGTCTTGGGTCGTTTTGAGGAGACACGCTTTTTTACTGCTAAATCTTACATTTTCTGTCAAAAATGGTGAGTTTTTATACTTTAGGACTCGGAGAAAAAAAAAAAAGAAAAAAAAATCCCGACCCAAAGTTTAGGCATTTTACGGTCGGTCGCGGAGGGCAACACAACAATTTTTTTTTTTAGGCCTAATTGAGAGCCAAAGTTCTAATTCGAGTTAGAGCGCCCCCTTCCGACCACAATGCATGAAACATCCACAAACGTCTTCCGGAGTTCAACCGAAACTTGTTGGCCTAAAATCGTGCAACGTATCTTATTATTACCGATAATAAAACGATAGTACATTGCTAACTCCACAAATTCATTTGTAATGAAGCCGAGCCCAATACTACACTCTCAAAATTGCTAATACGTTTGCGATTGACCCGACCCAAAAACGGACGGACATGCGGTGCTGATGCGAGTTAAATCGTCCCTGTTTCGTCTGTCAGCCGCTCACCAAAACAGCGTCAGGTGTTACACTCGAGCCTTAAATCTCCCCTGGTCCTAAATGTAACATTACCGAAGCCCCGCCGGCCACCGAGTCGACGACAGAGGCTCTCCGCCGTTGCAAAGCGCTTTGACACGGGCGAGCCGCGCACCGTCTCACGGTACAAGGTTAGAACCTTTTCCGGTGTTCTCGAAAAAAAAAACAGAGAGAAAAACGATACAGTCGTTTGATGGTTTTTTAAAAGCCGCGCATTTTTGGGCGTGGCGTTTAACTGTTAACTACAAATGTACTATTAGAAATGCATTTCTGAGCGGGGTATACGGATACAACGACAATGCAATCTTCAGTGGTCGTGTTACGGTGTTGAGTTTTACAGCGACTAACTGCTTGACCCGAAGCCCTTGATAAAATACCCATCGGTGTCTCGCCTTTGCCCGGTAACCGCCTGGGATCACGATGGTGGTGAACCTAAACGGGAGGTCTGTTAAATTGTTGGCCGCGTGCAGACGGCGGTTGTACCCGGGGGGGCGAGATGGCCCAACTTCGGTGACTCGTCGATGTACTTTTGTTCAGAAGCTCAGAAAACCACCTTCGTCTTGCTTTGGTATAATTTTATCCAAAAATACGAGAATTTTTTTCCCCAAAAAGATGGGCTCTGGGGCAGGATCGACTTTGAGGCAAATATAGGCTGAAATATGAGACCAATATTTTTATCATTTTTTGCATGTTTTTGTTTTGCTTTTTTTTCACTCATTGTTTAATGTGGTAGGTCGACTGTGCATTTTGTTTTAAGGATTGAATTCAGTTAAAGGTATACAGTACAGGATTGGTAACATACCCAAACAGAAATGTTCACAAATTTACGCATACTGTGACTTACAGGGTATGAGACGGTGCTGGTAGAAACATACCGTTAAAATATTTTCTGCTGAAATGCTGCATTTATCCAGAAATTAGTCAAACAACGACGGAAAACAGTTTTGATCTCGGGTTATAGGATCAAAACCATTCTTTCTGTTTTATAAAAACAAATCGAGTCGGTTTTCTATTTTCTCGTGACTCAGATGTCCGATTGAGCTCAAATTTTCACAGGATTATTAATTCATGCACATTTTAGATCAAAAAGTGTGAGTTGCTGTTATGTGACGATTACCAATCATGTTTTATACCTTTAAACTTCAGACTTTCTGGTACTGAATAACAAATTGGTCAGAACGTACATGCGCAGCGAGTCAGCGCACAGGGCAATGCACTTTCAGATAAAACAACCCTCTAAAAACCTTCGTTTATTTATTTTGACAATAATACATCAGTTAATCAAAGAAAACATTTCCCGCCGTCGAAACCTGGCGTTTTTTAGAGCTCATAAAAATGCCACATTCTCTGAAAGCCCAAGAAAAGAAATTTCTACTACATTTTACAAAAAAAGAACAGAACAGAACAGAACGGACAATCTGACACCCCCATCATTCATAAAAAACAGGGTGATGAAGTCGCATGCATGCTTTTCCACACTGGATGTTTACATTCAGCACCGCGTCTGCTGAATGTCCACCGGGCCAAGCGATGCAAACCACCCGGGCGAGCTTAGTCTGCTCACGGCGCCTGAACGTCCACGACCCGGTAAGAATTAAGTTTCAAACATTATCACTAGAATGTAACCCCGCGGTCTACTCTACAACCTTCATCATACTTGACAGGATAAACTTAACATTCTTTCACTTGGCTGCAAAATGGAATTGGCTGAAATAAATCCGGTTTTCATTTTCCAGAGACAATTTTTCTACCCTTTCTCCAAATATTAAAGGGACTCCCCAAAACTGTGATGGCCTATGCTATAGCACTGATGTGTGACGTGTAAAAGCTGACCCCTCTGCCGTCAGCAGCAAGGAACATGTTGAATGTTCTCCCGCTCTTTTTTGAATGAATATATGCAGTGCCAAGGTTTGATGTCTCCACGCTCTATCATACGAGTAACTAAAATAAAGGGTTGTATTGGCCAGTGTTATATGCCTATAAGCAGACGATACAGCTATTGGCCACACAAGCAGAACGAGCATGCAGATTTAGTCTTGCTTCAAGGCTGCAAGTCTGGGTCATTTATCGTCTGTTCTATACACTTGGTCATTTACCCCATGAATTTAGAATAGAATTGTTTTCCTCACGAAAGTTCAAATGGAGGAACTTGAGTTTAAAGTTAATCCCTAGAAAAAGAATTACCAAAGTAGATCATAAGTCCTCAGACTTTGTGAACGTATTTTGGTAACACGCACGATGTTTTCTTAATCTAAAATAACCACAAGGGAAACTGACTGAATTATAAGTTATTGACAGGTGAAAAGAAAAATTGACTGGAACGGGATTCGAACCGGCGACCTCCTGAATACCGTTGTTTTGTATTCTTTGTTTTATGATAGTAGGGGAAGAATTTCACAAGACTGAGTCGTCAAAATCACCACAGAAACTTGTATTGTGACGTCACACTTTCCCATCCCGTAAGCAATAATAAGATGGTGATATAGGTTTACGATAAGCAAGTTTAATTCGTTAATTCTCACGAACTTAAATGTTTCATGAGAACTGACCCAGCCCGGCAATACCGACCTTTCTAGTCTTATTCACGAGACTCAATTAAAAATCAAACATTCCTTTACTTCATCTGCTCTGATGATTTTTTAAAGGGTTAATTGCTTCAACCTTCACGCGACGACGGTCGCTGTCAGACTAGCGCCTCGAACCGAGGCTAGGGCAGCATCGAAAGGTCATTCGAGGTCAGATGATATATTTCGCTTCATATTTGTATACAGTCGTGAATGTCATTGCTTCGCAAACGTGGCATCGTGAAAACAACAACAAAAACACCACCACCACCACCACCAACAACAACAACAACAACATTAACAACAACAAAGAACAAACAAACAATAATTAAGAAAACCAACAAATAAACGAAACAATAAAAGATAAGTTTTAAGCCTGTAATTAAGGCCTTTATTATAAAACTATCGTTGAAAATGGTCATTGAAAGGTGAACGAAGAAAAATTGAATGGAGCGGGATACGAACAAGCGACCTCCTGAAAACCGTACAGGCGCTCTATCAACTGAGCTATCCAGCCCTATACGTTGGTGGTGTAGTTAATTATCTTTGTTCGTTTGGCAGTCAGAAAATGTTCCTTATAAAAATCATAAAAATTCCCTTTGAAGGGATGGATATTATATACACAGGCTGATTGTTTATGTAATATCGCAATCAATATACCACACATTTCTATATCTCTGTCTCCTATACTTGTAATTCATTGCGCCGTTGAATGCGAAAAGTCATCCAATAAAATCTTGGTTCCCGAGACGCGGTTAGTTTTCTTAGTAATTGAAACGTCCTATATTGTTAGCTGTTTGTTGCTTAAACCGGCCTCAGTTCTAGTTATTAGTATAACGAGATCTGGTACAATTTACAATAACTGTACCGTGACGAAGTTAGATGATAAGTTATAACGTGAATTCTTCCATTACAGTCCCACCGTATTATGTTGCTTGTCAATACTTAATGTGCTATGGCGTTAAAACGTGACGGAATTTTATCCGCGCGCGCAAACTCTTTTTTTTTCGCGTTGCATGATGGGTTTAATCCCGTGGCCCCAGTTGGTCCAGACGGCAATGACGTCACAGCGCGGAGTTGTGTACATAGAGATTGGGTGGCAATCATGTATATGTAGAGCGTGAAGTGTGTTAAAAGCAACTTATCCCAGCTCCAGAAATGCCATACAGGGAGATTCTGTATCAACGTGATGATAGCGACCGCTGGTTACCATCAAATTAAATTCCAGAGCTACAGAAACTTTACCACCCCCCTCTATTTGCTTGTCAAAGTAATACCAAGCTTGAACCATTCAAGGATCATATGGACTACTTTACCTATCACACATTGACAACTTGCAGAGATTGTCCATTTTTTACTCTACCACGTCGTATAAAAAATGCGAGCCTAAAAGCCGTCACAGATTATCACCACGTGAGGTCCCCTCGCATGAACTCCATTAATTTTTACCCAAACAAAAACATTTTACATTGAGCTGAAATATTGAAGAATTAATCCCCGTGCATTTAATATAGGCCTACTCGTGGCGAAAACATTATCGGTCACTGCACTAGGATAGGCCGTACACTTACTTAGCGATAAGGACACCCCCCTCTAGTCCTTGTGAAAAGGGGGACGGGCTAGGTTTTGCTGGAGACAGGCGACCGTTAGTCAACATTTTTCAGCTGTCATCGAGCTTGTTTCGGAAAATGTTAGCGAGGCGGTAGGACGCGCCAACGCCACTCTTTCCCCCCGTCGACTCCCCCTGACAAACACGGATGAAGTCAGGCACTTCGTGGTAGCTCCATCGTCGACTTGGACCCATCGTTGCTACAGCCGTGAAGTGAGTGACTGCTTTGCCTCTTTATAAACGGACGCACCACTTCTACTCACTGATGCCTCGACAACTTTTTCACTTTATAAGCGTCTGCTTCAACGAACCAAGGCAATTTTCAGGAGATGAAATTTCAGATGGAATTTTCGAATTACATGTACAATCGAGATTCATAAATGTTGCGTTTAAAGAAAATTGTCCATCAATGCAAATTTGTCAGAGAAACTGTGAAATTTGATCTAAATTCCCAAACAGCATATTTTATTTGTAATACATTGTAATTCGCACTTACATCTATTCAAAAGATACCTACACTGAAATGAAGATTCTGTCTTCATTTACAATTACGTGTGAGTTGAAATCGGCATAGAGCACATTCCTTTTGAAAAACTTTCCAAAGCACAAACAAAGCCGGACTTATCGATGGTCGAGTACTCCAAACTCGCTTCAGAAGTTTCCATTCACCAGATTCTTTAAATTCATTTTTTGGTGATTGATATCAAAACAAATCCCAAAACAATAAAACAAATTTACTGCGACAAAAGTTGTTTGGACCAAACTTTTTGGCGGGAAATTGCTGACCTAAATTACACAACGGTCTGGGTCCGCACCACCACAGCAGAAGCTGCAACGCAAGCCAAGTGAACTTGAAACGGACACGCCGTGAGAATTCACTGGTTTTCCTCTCTGAGTCTGACTGCCGATGAGGAAGACAGAGCTGAACGAGAGAGGGTCGAGTTTTGTCGTAAGACCACCGGGAAGAAGGAGTAGCACCATGGAGCGTGCCGGAGATGACCAGCAGCCCCAGAGATCGCAGCTTTCAACCCGGGCCAACGCGTTCTCCATCGCCGCACTGATGGCCAGTAGCTGCAAGGAGTCTATCAGGCAGAATACGGACAAATTGCAGAATCAAAACGGTAAATGAGGTGTTTGTCTGTTTGTTTGTCTTTTTTGTTGCTTGCTTTTAATACTCCCCTGTTTGCTTATTGTTTGGTTGTTTGGTTTCTGGTCGTTTTTTTGTTTGTTTGTTGTTTATCTGTTTGTTTTTAAAACCAACCCTATATCTCTGGTTTCGGACTCCAAAGCTGGTTAAATTTGACTTGAATAATGCTAAGATTGTTTTATCAGTGCATCCAAGTGTCTATTAATCGTTTTTGTCTTGAATATTTAATGATTTTGGTCGAGAAATAGATAATTATGCAAATTAGCCTTTCCCTTCACCGATGTGGATGAGCACGGTATACTCAGTCCTTGTGAGTGCACTTGAACAATCACATGCTGGCTCAGGTGGGATTCGATCCCACGACCTCCTGCTTACTAGTGCGTTATTAGTGCGTTTTTGTCTTGTTTTACAAAAGCTTGTATGACTTTTTTAAAACCCGAACCACAAAAATACAAATTCCGTTTGTTTTAGTACCGTAAGCTGGACCAAACTGCGTTTCTTATACGAAGTTTTTAAAAATTCATTTTCTGTAAAAGAAATCCCGTGAATTGGGAGGGGCAAGTCATTCTGGAAAACGGTACCACAGCCAGGCGCGAAAAAATAGATCTTCTAAATTTCTCTGAAAAATAATTGGTGTTCAAAGACAAATGTTACAAGAAGTATACCGTGCAGTGCACACACGAGAGGTTAAAGGTACAGTACATGATTGGTAACATACCCGAACAAAAATGTTTACAAATTTACGTATAACTTTCAGGGTATGAAGATGGTGCTGGTAGTAAAGAGGAAAACAAAGACCGAAAACAGTTTTGATCTCGGGGTAAGATCAAATCCATTCTTTTTGTCTTAAAAGATAAATTGAGTCAGGTTTCCAATATTCTCTCGTGACTCAGATGTCCGATTGAGCTCAAGTATTTTCACAGGTTGATTATTTCACGTACATGCTGGATCAGACTAAGTGTGCGCCTGTGCTATTCTGTCACCTTTACCAATCATGTATTATACCTTTAAGTCTATTAATTATGACATTGTTTCAAGCAATTTGAAAAACACAATTTTCATAGGTTTTTTATTTCACGTACACGTTTGATCAGACAAAGTGTGAGTGCTTTTCTGTGACCTTTACCAATCATGTATTATACCCTGACAGAAAAATGTTTAATTTGGAGAAAAAAACCGGTCAAATTTGGAATGATGTATTTATATCGAATGTGACTGGTTGATAGTTTTCTCTTTTGCTAAGGGTGCCATACGTTTTATACCAGGAGAAGTTTGTTTCTGGTCTAGCTCACGAAGCTTGGCTCGGAGTCTAAGGCTAGTTCCTTCTTCAAGGGTGTCTATAACCTGACCCCATTATGGCTATGATGATTCCTCGTTGAGTCTACACGTCCATATAAAACAAACATCGCAATAAATAACACTTAACTGCCACAGACTGACTATACCAAGCAAGAACTGAGGCTATAAGAATCCAGCCAGTTGAAAAAGATCCATAGATCATGTTTGTGGTTTGGTTGAAGGTTTTAAGTTTTTTTTTAGCGGATAGTGAAATAACCAGTGAATTTTGTGGTTATTTGATGATTAATATTAATCCTCTTTGAGTGATCCCCCATGTACCGTTCTTAGGTTGCAGCATTGCTGCGCGTATCGATGAAAATAATTATCCTTGGGATATGGCGGTGTGTGTGTGGTTTCATGGCTTCTGACTGCCAAATGAACAAAGATAATTTACTATTAGGAGCACCACCAACGTAGGGCTGGATAGCTCAGTTGGTAGAACGCCTGTACGGTATTCCGTAGGTCGCTGGTTCGCAATTCCGCTCCAATCTATTTTTCTTCGCTCAATTCTTTGTTCAATATTAGGAAAAATTAAAAATTGGGCTTAAAACGGAGATTAAAGAATGATCAAGTTCTAACAGATAAACAACAGTCATGTAAGTCTCGTGAATTCCTAATTCTGATCAGTTTGTAAGTCAGTGTTATCAATGGGGTTACGCTCGCTGGATCCATTATTTGACAATCGCGTTCGACATATCCAAAGACACTTGATAATGATTTTATTATCAGGGGGTCCGGAAGTCGCTGGTTCTAATCCCGCTCGAGTCAATTTTTCTTTGTTCACTTTTTATTGATAATAATGATAGTTATCAAGGTGACGGATATTAAAACATCAATTCGTTGGCTTGCGAGGTTTTGGGGATTTGGAACCAAATGTTTAGCATCATTAAATAACCACAAGGTAAACTAACTGGTTAATCTTAAGTCATTGAAAAGTGAACAAAGACAAATTGACTGGAACGGAATTCGAACCGGCGAACTCCTGAAAACCGTACATGCGCTCTTATACCAACAGTGCTATCCAGACCTATGAAAAAGCTTGCCTCAAATCATGTGATATAGCAATAGAGTCTTTAGTCTGGGAAATTCAAACTGGGGTGTTTATGTGCAATAAAAGAAGTCTGTGTGCCAGATACTATTCCGATTTAACTCGCAAATGGCGAATTGAAGATCTTAGTTTGCCCTGTGGGTTCCTGAGTGGACCGGAGTCAGTGCTGTAATCGAAAAACAACTTCATAAATCTCCTGTATCACTCAAGACTGGGTCTTTGAGAACTAATAGCTCGCTGATTTGGAACAAATCGTTCAATGTTCCTTAATACTTCTATACGATTTGAACAATTAACTTTCATTGCGCTCTGGGCATGATTGTAATGAAATAACTCGCGCCTGAAACCCAAAGTGGGTAATTTTGGGTGATTCTGTCGATGGTTACTCTTGTGCACACTGGAGGGCATAACAGCACCCCCACATCCAACCACCCCGGTACGCCACCAGCACCAAAGCCTTGCCAATTAGAGTACGCAACTCGGCAATGGTTACAGGGAGTTTAAGGCCGTTGTGGATACAGGGTGCTGACAAGTTAAGTGAACCAATTTCAACAACAGTGTACGATGCTTGGGGCCATTGCACTTTTAAAGTGTTCTAGAGCTTGACTGTAGAGGGTAAGTCAAAAAGAACTTGACCGGGATTGGTAATGTTTTTCAAAAGAAACAAATGACACTCAAAAGTTCAGTAAAGCATATATTTAACAAGCATTCTCTCCTGCTTATTATTTAAAAAGGATGAAACAACTTGATCGTTACTAAGAGGAGTTGTGTCTATTTTAATAAAGGTATTCATTTTGCACTGAGCTGTCCATGCATAGGATGTTAATGCTTGACTGGATCTAAGCATCTGAAAGGGTATTTCAAAAGCTAAAATGCGTACGTTATTGGTTTTGTCAAGCCTATTCCATGGACAGCTTGCAAAATGAGTACCTCAACCTTCGAGATTTTGTTTTATTATTTTTCAGCAGAAACATACTTCTCCCGTAACTAGGCCAGTCATTATCGTAATGTGGGGATGCTGTGGCCAAGTGATATGGTCTGGTGCGTCGAACTCAAGATCTTGTGGTCAATCTCGTGGTGCTTGCGTCCTTGGGCAAGACACTTTGTCACATATTGCTTCTCTTCACCCACGTGTAAAAGGGTACCTGTGAGGGTAGAGATGGCTTTGTGTGCTTGATGAGCCTCTCTGCGCCCTACGGTAGCCAGGGCTGTATACTTCTCAAGGAGTTGAGATTGTTTCAGAAATGGTCCGATGACCAGAGATAATGTCTGTACAGCGCTTTGATCTTCCGTGGAAAGGTGTTTTAATGCTCGTTTTGACATTAATTTCAGTCAGTTTCCCTTGTGGTTATTCGAAGTTATTTCTCATTCTCTGTGTATACAGGTTATTTCCAATCCCCACTGGCGCATATGTTGCCTTTTACCAGCAGCCAACGAGAACCATTTCAGGCCGGCCAGGCCAGCCTACCTTCTCCCACCGTCTGTCGCGTTGCCGTCACGGCATCTGACCACCAGCAGCAACAGCCGTGTCGCCGGCCGGCGTTCGCTCTGGACCCGGCGCCCGTCTCCCCTCCACCAAGCAAAGACACCGATGGTGAGGTTTCACCACAACGGACTCTCGTACCGGTCAGAGGTGGTGGTGAGGATGGTGAATACATTGGGCTTGAAGGTGGACGTGGTGATGGTGATGATGGTGGTGAGTGTGGTAGTTCTGGTGAGTCTGGTTGTCACGGTGATGATGAGATGTCAGCCGTACGATGCCGGCTCGAGACCAAGGAATTGTGGGATAAATTCCACGATCTTGGAACGGAGATGATCATTACAAAAACTGGCAGGTAATGAAAAAAGCCTTTGCGAAATGTCAACATTCCCTTTTTCAACTTGACCAATCATTTTTTTTTTTATATAAAATACTTGCCATTATCAAGTTGGCACAGCGGTATATAGGCAACTTTCGCTGTGTACCCTTTGAAATTTCCTAAATTTGAAAACAGTGTTCAAAGTACAGGTACAGTACAGGATTGGTAACATACCCAAACAGAAATGTTCACAGATTTACGTATTACTTTCAGGGTGTGAAGATGGTGTTGGTAGAAACATACCTTTAAAATTCTCCTGGCTGAAATGTTGTATCTATCCATAAATGTGTAAAACAAAGACCGAAACAGTTTTGATCTCGGGCTAAGATAAAAAACATTCTTTATCTTTATAAGAACATTTGAGTCCGGTTTTCGCTGTTTTTTCGTGACTAAGAATGATGTCTGATTGAGCTCAATATTCACAGGTATTCTCATGGACATATTGGATCAGACAAAGTGTCAGCGCTGCTCTGTGACCTTTACCACAATCCTGTATTATACCTTTCCTATAGGCTGGGATTAGATAGGAATGCTATATTGAAATAAGATCAGAAGTTATAAATATCGCAATAAAGTCAGTAAATGTGGAATCATTTTGGTGAAAGTTAAATCGAGTCAATATTCAGTCGCTGAACGTGACAAGAACTAAGTTGAGTCGTTTGCTTGTAATGACCCAGGTCTAACCAACTTTGACTCGATTGATGGTCAATGAAACACATACTCGAGTCAATTCGCAAATGATTATACGTGAGTCGAGTGACGTCATTATTTTGTTGGCAGTACAGTGAACAGAATTCAGTCGAATCACTATAAAACAAGTTGTGACTCGAGAAATTGTAGGCCTATCATCTGAATGATGACCACTCTATAGTTGATGTATCTTTACTTTGATTACAGACGGATGTTCCCTACAGTTCGAGTGTCTTTCAGTGGAGTGTCTGCTTCAGCTCGTTACGTGGTCATGTTGGACATCGTACCACAAGATAACAAGCGATATAGGTATACAACTTACTCGAAGATTTTTACTCTACTAAATAACCAAAGCCGTATCATCTTTGATTGATCCTCCATATACAGTTCCCAGGTTGCAGCATTGATGCGTGTATCATTGAAACAATCCTTGGAGTATGGCGGTATCTGCGTGGTTTCATGGCTTCTGACTGTCAAACGAACACAGATAAATGACTGGGCTGGGTGGTACAGTTGGTGGAGCACCTGTACGGTATTCAGGAGGTCGCCGGTTCGAATCCCGCTCCAGTCATTTTTTCTTTGTTCACTTTTCAATGACTACTAATAAGCAAGTTGAAAATGTTGCTGTGCTTGCTGAGTTGGGAATGGACTTGGTAGATAAGGGAAAGAACTGCGGTACAACAAAGAGAAGTTACTTGTTCGTAAGAAGCAGGCAACGTACATGTATAGTCTGTTATTTTCAAAGTGTCTGATGTGCACGCGCAAGAATCAAAGATTAGTTACGGCAGCTTAAGGGTCTGGAAATAAGATGGCGGCTCGTTGTAATAATTATGTACCACGTGGTTGCAGAGTGTTGCCGGCCATTGGCCAGTTCCTTGTGTGCACTTGTGCATAGTCCGCCATGTTGCCCACAACTTTGGGATGCTTCATGTCTAAACTCTTGTATTTCCCTCTTTGTTCAGGTACGCCTACCATCGGTCGTCCTGGCTGGTAGCCGGCAAGGCTGATCCTCCACTACCAGCGAGGCTTTACGTGCATCCTGACTCACCATTCACTGGTGACCAGCTACAGAGACAGATGGTGTCCTTTGAGAAAGTGAAGCTGACCAACAATGAGCAGGACCAGCATGGCCATGTAGGTTTCCATAATTATACCACTGTGACATACTGCGCATAAACTTACCGCACGGTGCGCATGCACGCAGGGTTTCTCTCATCTCCCAATACGCATGCGTATTTCCAGTAATACATGCTCAGCACGGGGGCAATTCATCACGCCCTAGAAGATACGAGTACTCTTCAAGTAGTATCGTAACGTGCACAAACTTTTTCAGCGTGTGAACGCAAGCGATATACATTTGTACTAACTTCACAAACAAACCAAAATAATGCACTGAACAGGCCGTAAACCGAACAACCATTCAATCTTGAAATAAGGAGAAATTTGGTTCGGCTTACAATTCTATATCATGCTGCTAATTGTCCCTATTTGAGAAAGATCCTGCTAAGATCGAAACGCGTCAGGTTCTCCTAACTCCAAACATTTTATAAATTTCAGGTAATGTTTGGCTATAGTGAGCAGTTTGCAGCAGTTTATTATACTTGTATTGACTTTTTTGGAGGAAAAAGTTTTCTCTATAGCTGCCCTTTGAGAAAGATCATGCTTGGATCGAAACGTGCTAGGATCGAAACATGTGAAGCCCTCCGAACTCCAGCATTTTATAAATTTCAGGTCATTAGTTTTGGCTGATGAGCAGTTTGCAGCAGTTTTGTTACTTGTATCGCCTTTTTGAGGAACTTTTATGTAGCATGCCCTTTTAGAAAGATCGTGTGAGGATCGAAACGTGCTAGGATCGAAACATGTCAGGCCCTCCGAACTACAAACATTTTAAGAAATTTAAGGTCATTATTTTTGGCTGATGAGCAGTTTGCAACAGTTTGTTACTTGTATTGACTTTTGTTTTGAGGAAAAAAAACTTCAGTAGCTGCCCAATTTCCCTTGGGCTCGGAATATCATCATAACATCCGAAGCAAATAAGAAAAATGATTTCTGAAAGTATGATTACCGGAACTGATCGGGAGCCAATCTTTCCCCCTAAGTATTCGTCGACAGCTTCACGGTGTTGAACAAGTAGGATAAATCTTGAAAGAGTGATAAATCGAAGAGCCAAGTATATAACTAGAAGTCAGCACTGGTTCATAGATCACAATGCATTCTAGTATCCCTGTCTGCGGTGTTATATGCGATATTGTCCCCAGTCGTTTTCAATCAAAACAGTGTTGACAGCCAATCCGGTGGGACGTGTCTTATAATACTGGGCGGACACTATGGCTTGTCATAATGATTGAGACTTAGTGGCGTGTGTATGTGTTGTTATAATGCACGAGATGGCCTTTATATTTTCTCCCCCATGATAATACATTATACTGCTAGACATAGCGTACTGACAAGCACGGCGCCTGTAGTCCTCCAAACCAGCCATTTGCGATGCGGCAGACGAAAACCTCATCCTTCATCCGGACGCTCCGCCATCCTTAACGACATCCTGCCGCAGCTTTTGCTTGTTTTAACATTCGCACAGGGGTTAGGGGTCGCTCACAATTGGGAACGAGTCGTAAATATCGACCTGATGAGTGACGTGGATGGTCGCAATTGCTGTTTGATTTTCTCCTCTTTTTATAGCTCCGTCGATTTGAGAATAATGTCTCAGTGGGTTCTACTTGAAGTTCAGGATGATCTGTGATTTTCATGTAGTCATAAATTTCAGCGTGCAAACTATCATTCATGCCATTTGTTATCCTAGAAATTTATAAACATAATCTGCGATCTGCGAAGGTTATTACGTGATGCTCTATCAAATAATCATTATATTTTCTTCAGTATACATTGTTAGTTCCGTTTCAAAACTTCAAGCAAAGCTCCTAACCGAATTTAAAGGGAGCATAATTATAGAATTTGCAAGGCCTCCAAATGTTTTTTTTATTGAGTTTGAGACAGAAAATGGACTCAACAGTTCATTTACAGTGCAAACAGTCACCATGGAAAATCTTGCCTCATCAGATGCTGGGTTTTTCAAGGAAATCAAGATTTAGTGTCTTTTCTAAAGATCGTTCGTCGGAACGATTTTTGGAAAAACATTAAGGACACCCTCACTTGAGTTGTTTTAGTTATCCCCTTTCACAAAATGTTCACAGATTTACGTGTAACTTTCAGGGTATGAAGATGGTGGTGATAAAAACATACCGTTAAAATATTTCCACCTGAAATGCTGTATCCAGAAATTAGTACAAAACAACGACCGAAACAGTTTTGATCTCGCCGTAAGATCAAAACCATTCTTCATGTTTTATAAGAAAAATTGAGTCGGGTTTTCGCTATTTTCTCGTGACTCATGTCTGATTGAGCTCAATATTTCACATGTTTATTATTTCATGTACATGTTTGATCAGACAAAGTGTGGGTGCTGTTCTGTGACCTTGACCAATCATGTATTATACCTTTAACATGTTTTATAGATATTGCAGCAGATACTCCAAATAGGCGCACGACTTTTTGTTTCAGAAACAGTTTTTCGACTTATGTTCTCCGATCCATGTTTTAACGTACATAATACAAATATTATGGCCGTAAATAGTGGCCTCCTTCCTCAGAAACCGAGGTGCAATCACAACGCTCTGAATAATTATCAAAACCCTAATCCAAAAGACATGAGAAAGATTTGAAGGATCAGCGAGTGGCTGAGTGCAGCGTCTCTTTTTGTTTTGCATTTTTGTCATTAACCGTACAGCGTGTGTATCTTTAAAATACATCAATTAAAAGATTCATATTTGAATATTTCACCATTGTATCAACTTGCAGATCATTCTTAACTCGATGCATAGATACCAGCCTCGAGTTCACATCGCTAGGCGATCAGAAACCAGTGCAACAGCGCCCTCATTGTCAGCACTAGGCACCAGTGAGCTACGGAGCTTTGAGTTTCAGGAGACTGCGTTTACGGCGGTCACTGCTTATCAGAACCAGTTGGTTAGTATAGATGCTACCGCCCTCTATCAAAACTCTATGGTAGATTCCTTAATATTTGATTAAATTTGAAAATGGTTGGAGATCACTGGAGCGCGCGAGTGACCATGGTAACAGAGGCTAGGGGCCTTTTCCAAACCTCGGCTCCGGCTCAGGCTCCGGCTTCGTCATTGCCATCCATATGCTGAAAATATAAGTTGTGGAATTCATTGAAGCTGAAGCTCTGTTTTCTTTTCTTTTTTCAAACCGGAGAATCTACTTCCCAACCGCTGCCAAAAGCCTCATGTTTTGATACAGGTTATTTTAGGATGGATTCACGAAATGGAGCCGGAGCCTGAGCCGTAGCCGAGGTTTGGAAAAGGTCCTAGGGGCCTTTACGAAATGTGGCTTGAGGCTAGGCTAGGCATTTGTTTTTCTACTGCCATTTTGTGTCCTAAATGAAATGAAGGGCTTGAGATACATGGCGAAGCTGTAGCCTTTCCCCAGCTTCATCATGTGGCCCAATCCCTTCGTTTCATTTTGTGGGCTTCAAATTGCGGTAGTGAAATAAGTCCCAAGCATAGCCTCAAGACCAAGTTTCCTAAAAGCCCTTAGATTGGTTCAACCAATTACATCACAAGCTGTGTGGAAATTTCATTATACTCTTCATCAACTCCGATCAGCACAGACACATTACTTTCTTTC
The DNA here is from genome assembly GCA_963971285.1 of Astropecten irregularis. Classification (NCBI taxonomy): domain Eukaryota; kingdom Metazoa; phylum Echinodermata; class Asteroidea; order Paxillosida; family Astropectinidae; genus Astropecten; species Astropecten irregularis. The sequence continues at coordinate 25,491,920 of OZ020246.1, read as the reverse complement.
AATATCATTATTTTAAAATTGCATGGAATCTGTGTTTTGTCTTTATCGCTTTAACAGATAACCAGGCTTAAGATTGACAGTAACCCCTTCGCCAAGGGCTTCAGGGATTCCTCCAGACTCTCAGATTTTGAAAGGTAGTTCCAATGTTCCATATCTTTAAAATGAACAGATATTGTATAAAACTGCATCACATTACCACTTGGCTTTAAAGGTATAAAGAAATACAGATTCATGGGCAAATATACCAAGACAGATACAGTATTAAACAGTCATCTGTGAAAATTTCAGTCCCATACGGTGCCCACTTTTTGAGAAAACAGTGAAAATAGCCACAGTATTTCTTAAGTCTTTTCTCTTATTTCTTATCTTAAAAGATCGAAAAGATTTTCGGTCGTTGTTTTGCTAATTTCTGGATAAATACACCATTTCAGGCGGAAAATCGGTATGTTTCTACGACCACCATCTTCATACCCTGTACGTTATACGTAAATCTGTGAATATTTCTGTTTTGGTGTCTTTTTTACCCAAAAAATGATACTACCTTTAATTGGGTCAGCACCTCAGAATTGTTTACAATATGATAGCAGTCATTGTTGGGTGACACGCTGCACACATTAGATACTGATAATACTGCCATCACTGAATGAGCTAACGAATAGTTTCCCTGTTTGTCTGGGGTCACAAAAGTTATCAGGTCAAGCGATAACGTTACTCGCTGAAGGCAACGCCAGATAGTCAGTTTCAATCAGTCAATTACATGCAAGCACGTATACAGTGCGGTATCTTTAAAACATGATGCAGGGCCTACATGTACATCGGACAACTTATCATTTGGTATGCGAATGCATAAACAGAATTTATCAAGTTCAGTAATAGTAATTGAAAATATTTGGTATAGTCCTCATCATTCTATCAATTTGCTTTTCACCCGAGCAATCTTCGCATTATCGTCTGCCGTACGCTCGTGCTATCATCATGTCACTATCTCTCTTTCTGTATCGCCTTTAATGGTGTTGGCGGATGCGGTAATAGAAGTGGCACTATAACTACGTCACGTAATGATTGCTTTCAGTGAAGTTTTAATGGCAAACACGTGGCCAGTCTGGTTCCCAGGCCACGAGTCTCCCGACTATTCTCCGTCAGGGCGTTAACGAAACGAAGGCTTAGGCTGATCCGTGTACATACCGTCCAACCTATTACCGTTTCAAAATCGTAAAAAGAAAAAGCAAAAAACAACCCTTTACCAGTTACCGTTAATAAGTACGTCAAAAGAAAAAAGAAAAAGCAAACCATTTACCAGTTACCGTTTATGAATCTGTAAAATGAAAAAAGCAAAAAGCAAATCCTTTACCATTTACCGTTTACAAATCTGTAAAAAGAAAAAGGAAAAAGCATACCCTTTACCATTTACCGTTTATAAATCTGTAAAATGAAAAACGAACCTTTTACCTTTTACCATTTTTAAATGTCAATGAAAAAAATAGAAAAAACAAAGTCTTTACCGTTCATTTATTCACCTTACTTTGCAACAGAAACACAATCAACAAAACATGTGGCCGTGAATCTGTTACCAGAACAAAAATGGAAAAACGGTAAAAGGGAAAAGGAAAAACGAAACGCGCTACTAGTTTACGCGCAGCCAAACACGAGGGCGGCCGAGTTCGTCCAAAATTTCCCAAAATAAGGTAGTCTTGGTTCAAGGCGTTGTTGCATCGTTATGGTTCGCCAACAGACAGATCGCACGTGTGAACACTGCAAACGACTCGCGAAAATACGTCAGTTTAATTCGTCGGGCGGTGGAATGTCATTTGGTTCCGGGGTGGGGGGGGGGGGGTGCCACAACGTAACGCACAGTGCATGACTATGCCGACTCGACTACTCGCATACATAGCCTGCGCCGCTGCGCGTACCCGCGTACCGCCGCATTACATGCCTCGCCTCGCCCCGCGGGCCGCGGGGAGCTCCCCAGCGCGCGTCAGCTCCAAGTAGACATCAGCTATTACGTATAATTATGGAAGCCTCCAGGCTGTAAGACATTTTTTGTGCTAAGCAATTTTTTTGTGCTTAGCAGCTACATGAAATTAGCCCTCGGTCGGTGACTGGTTGCCATCCTCTCTGAAAGACCACGAGTGCCCTCCCTCCTTCGTTCCCTGAGATGAGAAAACGATCGACCGGAATGTTCGACAATTCGTTTTCTTTCAGCCTCAAAATTTCACCGTTATCATTATTATTATTTGGACAACAATAATGAAACAAGTACAATGACAGTGGTGAATGCATAAAATATATATAATTTAGGGTGTCTGCAATAGGAATACTATGGCTTGAACATGTGCCTAAAAGCAACTGTTTTATGGGGCCCGTGATTTTACCCACTTCCTCACAGTGTTTCAGGGTTAACAACAGGTATTTTATGCTAATAAGAATTTCCATATTCATGAGCAAAACTGTGATGTCATCCGGGAAACTGAGAGCAGTAACCCAATTGTTTTGTGCACAAAAAGTTGAGCTTGTTTTCTTTTTTCAGAAAACCTATAATATAGGTTTTCTGACACCTTTTCCTCCTCAATAGGTTTTGTGTGCCGAATATAACAATTTTCCTTTCACAATCCACTGGTGGTGTAATTTTGTTGTCAAACCATTTCTGTAAGTCAAGTTTGCCTCTTAATTTTTTTGTTCTGTTTTTGCATTATATTTTTGCTGTTGGTTCCCCACATGAGCATGAATGCAAATCACACAAATTGCAAAGCCATTCAAAGGAAAACCCAAATGCTAGTTTGAAACCAAAATAAGACTTGCCATTCATTATCTGAAAAAAAGCATTGCAAGAAGGAGGGGGAGGAGAGGTGTAGTAAAGTTGGGAGGTTGCGGGAGGAGACCGAGGAGGAATGTGGAATGTGGGGAGGTCGGGTGGGTGTGTACGTATAGGGGTGGAGGGTGGGGAGGTGATATGAAGGGAAGGACAATAAGGGACAATTGGCATTTCATTTTCAAGCCGGGAAGGGTAGGCAAATGTGTACTCAAACACTGCCATAAAGCCTGGAGGCTTCCATAATAAGTAAATGGCTGATGGCTACTTGGAGCTGACGCGCGCTTGGGAGGTGGCCGCGGGGCGAGGCGAGGCATGTAATGCGGCGGTACGGTACGCGGTACGCGCAGCGGCGCAGGCTCTGTATGCGAGTGGTCGAGTCGGCATATGCACTGTGCGTTACGTTGTTGCACCCCTCCCCCCCCCCCCCCCCCGAACCAAATGACATTCCACCGCCCGACGAATTAAACTTACGTATTTTCGCGAGTCACGTAACTCACGTACGTTTGCAGTGTTCACCCGTGCGGTCTGTTGGCGAACCATAACGACGCTACAACGCCTTGAACCAAGACTACCTTATTTCCGGAAATTTTGGACGAAGTCGGCCGCCCTCGTGTTTGGCTGCGCGTAAACTAGTAGCGCGTTTCGTTTTTCCTTTTTCCTTTTACCGTTTTTCCATTTTTGTTCTGGTAACAGATTCACGGCCACATGTTTTGTTGATTGTGTTTCTGTTGCAAAGTAAGGTGAATAAATGAACGGTAAAGACTTTGTTTTTTCTATTTTTTTCATTGACATTTAAAAATGGTAAAAGGTAAAAGGTTCGTTTTTCATTTTACAGATTTATAAACGGTAAATGGTAAAGGGTATGCTTTTTCCTTTTTCTTTTTACAGATTTATAAACGGTAAATGGTAAAGGATTTGCTTTTTCTTTTTTCATTTTACAGATTCATAAACGGTCACTGGTAAATGATTTGCTTTTGCTTTTTTCTTTTGACGTACTTATTAACGGTAACTGGTAAAGGGTTGTTTTTTGCTTTTTCTATTAACGATTTTGAAACGGTAATAGGTTGGACGGTATGTACACGGATCTAGGCTCAGGCTCCAGCTCTGACATCCATATGCTGAAAATATAGGTTGTGTTACTGTTTTTTCATTGAAGCTGAAGCTCTGTTTTCCTTTTCAAACCAGGGTATCTACTTTAGAACCGCAGCCAAAAGCCTCCTTTTGGTACCCGTTATTTCAGAATGGATTCACGAAATAGAGCCGGAGCCTGAAACGGAGCCTGAGCCTTCGTTTCGTATAAACGTCCTAGATTTTTGATAAGAGACGCCAAAACATCTATGGGCAGGGAGCCAGAGTAACACGTGGCTCCATTTGTGGACTGCGCGTGACATTGACCAATCACAGACCAGGATTGAAAACCTGTCTTAATTTGGCCAACTGAGGGCAGTAACCAAACAAAGATGTTACAAACAATCTATATTGATTTTATTTTTAACTTCAAGCAGGGAAAGAGTGGAGACTCTGATACAGGAACACACCTACGCACGTTCACCAATCAGACCGCAGGAGGGCGGTATACTCCACGGAATGGACGATGCCAGGAGATTCGGTTCAACGTGTGGGGGCGGTATAATGTCACATGACATCCAGGAATGTGCCACAGGTGGGTTGAAGGATTCCTCGTCGTTTTCAGACAAGTTTGAATTTATACGAGTTCAGTGTTAAGATGAAGAACATTTACTACCTTGGGGCAATTTCACAGACATAAGCTTAGCACAAAAATGGCTTGCCCCCCAAAACAAACCACCATTGAAAATTCGATTTGGATGATATTCTTGGTCAGCGAACAACATGCAGCCAAAGAACAATCACAAGTGGTACACCACACATGGCAATTTGGTTGTTAATCCTGTTATTATTAAAGCAGAAATGTCATGCTTAGCAATTTTCTTGTGCTAAGCAGCTCTATGAAATTGGCCCCTGAAAGTGCCTGAAATGACTAAATATTCCCATTTTGAAATACAAAAGTGATAATTATAATCACGACTATATTTTGCCCTGAAAAACGCACTAAACATTCTTATGTGTCTAACATCCATATTCTGTTTGTTGAAATACCTTTCTTTTTGTCTTCGCTTTTAAATGACTATGGGCCTTTTCGAAAAGGAGGCTTAGGCTCAGGCTCAGGCTCCAGTTCTGTCATCCATAGGCCTATGCTGAAAATATAGCATATAGGTTGTGGTTTTTCATTGAAGCTGAAGCTCTGTTTCCCCTTTCAAACCAGAGAATCTACTTCCGAAAAAGCCTCTATTTTGATACCCATTATTTTAGAATGGATTCACGAAATGGTGCCGGAGCCTGAGCCTGAGCCTGAGCCACCGTTTCGAAAAGGCCCTATAATTCAACAGATTTTAAGGGATACTGTAGTGATTTTCGTATCAATTTCCGTTGATGTAAAGAAAATATAGTTTTTGAGTTGAGACAGCAAAACATAACTTTCAACTTTCGTTTGATTTCGAATGTGTCCTTTCTGAACAGGAGTACGATTGAGCGCATGGAATGCACTACCTCTACCGCCCATCACACCCACAGCCCTCGCATTCTACCCCATGTGTCCAATGGTACAGTCATCAATGCAGGACGAGGCCAGCATAAACTTTCGCTCTCTGGGAGGCTCCATTCGCAGCGACGGATGGTTTCCAGTGTCACATTCCCTGACCTTTCGGGAATCTCATCGATACCACAAGCACATGGCCCAGGGTCCTTACGCATCCGTGAAAACGACTCGAAATACGTCTTCATTATTCACACCGCCCTCTCTCGTCCGATGACTGCCACTGGTGATTGGATGGAATTCCAAAATAAAAATATAATATAGAAAATGAAAATGAAAAAATAAAAAAGTGAAGTGAACTGGTTCCTTCCATAATGTAGGCCAATGACATCTTTACATCGAATTTAGCGACTTCATTTCAAATAAAATAAGTGATTCTTGTGCTATGTGAAGCAGTGCTAGATGTAGTCTGGTTCCCTGACCAAAGATTCCCTGACGTCTCTTATTAAAAATCCTCGAATCGACAGACAATAGTCGGAGATTCTTGGTCTGGGAACCAGACTGCTAGACGAATTAGTATCATACGTTAGTTTCAAAACGGTAATCAAATTCCGTTTTTCTTAGTTCTGTTACAACATTCAAATTGACTTTTCCAAAGAATTAGATTGATGGGGGCAGAGTGTTTGCAGGTTTTTTTTCGGGGGGGGGGGGGTTGTTTTTAAATTGCAGGCAAATCGAAAATTTGTTGCTTTTGGTGGATTCGTGACGGTGTATATACCGCCACGTTCACAGGTTTAAGTCCGAACTAGACTGGTGTGGATCCGGACTATAATATGCCGTACTGGCAAATCGCTGTTTTGTGCACTTAAAGTATTATATCAGCTGTGTACACCTAGACCTACGCTATGCAGTATATGCATAACGTTATACTGTGCATTGGCACATAGGCCATGACAATCATCCTGTTGACGATTTTATTGCAAATTTGATTTGTCTTAAAATAAATAAACAAGAAATAGAGATTTGTCTCTCCATCTCAGTTTGTGATGTAATTCCATTCCCAAATAAATTAAATTAATGTCATGCATTTAGTCAGTGTATAATGAAGGATTAAAGGTTACCTGTAATCAAAACTCATATGAAGTTGAATACATCTGTATTGTTATAAAACTCAACCTGTCTACCATTGTTTGTGCTAAGAACAATATTGTACGTAAAAAGGAGGTAGTTTGACCCATATTTCAGCACCCCTTCTTTCACGACGAAAAACCTTGCTATACGTCACTGACAGAACGCCACACAGTATACAAGTCGCAAAACTACCGACCCCGCGTTTTTGTTCAAATCGAAGAGCAAAATCGTACATACAATGTGCACGAGCTAGCAAGAGCTACTGCAGTGCGAGCCTACTTGTTCTGTTGGTGACGTCACACGGATTGTTGCTTGGATCGGGTGCCGAGGGGGATTTGTTTGGGGCGGGGCACACATCATGTACTGATTTCTTAACTTTGGGACATAATGAAGCACTTACATACAAATTTAAATTGATATGGTCATTAATCATACTTTGGTTTTTATCAAAGAAATACAGACTCATGGGCAACAATATCAAGGAAGATACAGTAAAAGTCATCTGTGAAAATTTTAGTCCCACACGGTGCCCACTTTTTGAGAAAACAGTGGAAAACAGCCACAGTATTTCTGAAGTCTTTTCTCTTTTATTTTTGATCTTTTAAAAAGATTTTCGGTCGTTGTTTTACTAATTCCTAGTTAAATACACCATTTCAGGCGGAAAAATGTTAACGGTATGTTTCAACCAGCACCATCTTTATACTAAGTTATACTAAGTTCATACATGTAAGTTATACGTAAATCTGTGAACATTTCTATTTGGGTTTCTTACCAAAGTATGATACTACTTATACCTTTAATGATTTTGTAAAATGAACTTCATTATGTCAGCGCATTACATGAACTATTTTCATTTTGAAAGCCACGCACAAGATGATGCAACAATACTCAAGGTATTGCTCAGCAGTGTGAAATGTCTATAGTCCTTCTAAACAACTAGGCTCACTATGTGGTGGGTTTGAATATTGTAATCATATAACAGATGAGTGTAATTGCCCTCCCACATCGGCGAGCTTTCATCACATAACAATAACATTTGCAGCCCATAAATTTCCTTTTGTGAGGTTGAAGCCAGGAGTAATTAGGTTTTCTATTTTGGGCTTACTCCTAATGGCACATCTAGCTCTGCCTGTTTTCATATACAATTTATATCTTTACATGCCATGCCATGGGTGAAATGTACCATGACGAAGGACTTCATTTAGCTAATGTGCTTTTATGATGATGACTTTCATTCCATTGTCATGTACACACATTATCATACCGTTCCTGAGAATGGATGCATCATAATTATATTTCATTTCAGCAAAAGCCCGAGGAGGAATTTATCAATAATTCATTGAGCAACATTCAGGCAAGTACGCACAAAAGTACAATGCACTATAGGCCCCTCATAGTGCTAGAAATAGATGTATTTGGACAGGCATTTAACCGGAGATTATTTTATTGCTCTGTGTGATATAAGATGATGTACTGTCAAACACATGCAGACCCTACAACCTTGATCCAATTCTTCCCTGAACATTTGCTACTATTTTAGGTGTTCAGTGTTTATATAGTTGGTCTTATCCTGTGCCGATTTTTTCCACTTGAAATGGTACATTTATTCAGAAATTAGTCAAACAACGACCGAAAATCTTGTTGATCTTTTAAAAAAGATAACAAATAAAAGAGAAAAGACTTAAGAAATACTGTGGCTGTTTTTCATCGTTTTCTCAAAAAGTGGGCACTGTATGGGACTGAAATTTTCACAGATGACTGTTACTGTATCCGTCTTGGTATTTTTGCCCATGAATCTGTATTTCTTTGACAAAAACCAAAGTTTGATACTACCTTTAAGCAAATTTTGTGCCTAAGCAGCTCTATGAAATTGGCCTCCTGGAAGTCCGAGACCACGACCTGATGATCCAATTAGGGGAGACCTACAACACTGGTGTGGTGTGCATAGCGATTTGGCCCTCGTCACGTACGTACGTATACGTGTAACTTGTGCGTAATGCACAGGGGCGCATCTTTTTCATGTGTTGCCCAGCACTAGATGGAATGGCGCTATTCCGCTATTGTTATCATTAAATCATTGAAAAGTGAACCAAGAAAAATTGGCTGGAGCTGGATTCGAACCAGCGACCCCGGAATAACAGCACTGCGCGCTTACCAACTCAGCTCAGTATCCACCTTAGCAGTCCCTAATTATAGGCAATCATCTTTGTTCTTTATGGACTCAGAAGCCATGAAACCACACACATACCGCTATATCCCAAGGATCAATTACAGGTTTACTGTAATCGAAATTGGGAAAGGGGTGAAAGTGCTTTAAAATTATTGCTTAATACATAATTAATGACTATATAAATTTATATGTTTATGTAAGTGCTTACTTTTGACCAAAACGTTACAAAATCAGTACATGTATGCTCCGCCCCCCAAAAAAGTCCCCCTTGGACCCGATCCACGCAACAAAAGAAAGTGACGTCACATACAGAACTAGTATAGGCTCGCCACACAGTTACTGCGTGGCGTTCTGCATGTGACGTAAGCAAGGTTTTTCGACGCAAACAATGGGGTGCTAAATTATGGGCCTAAAATATCTCCGTTTTCTATATAAAATATTTTTTAGCACAAACAATGATAGACAGGTTGAGTTTTATAACAATTCAGTTGTATTTAACTTCATTTGTGTTTTGATTACAGTAAACTTTTAAGATACCGTGCGCGCAACATTACCCATGATGCAACCTGAGAAACGGTATGGGGGATCACTCAAAGAGTACCGGTACATCTTAAATGCATGGTCCTGTGTTGTAGGGTTCACTGGTTCGAATCCCGTTCCAGTCAATGTTTCTTCGTTCACTTTTCAATGACTTGTAAAAACGTTGATATCCAGCATGACTGTTTTTCTAATAAAACATAACGAATGGTTTCGATCTTACTCCGAGATCAAAACTGTTTTCGGTCTTTGTTTGACTAATTCCTGGATAAATACACCATTTCAGGCGAGGGCATTTTAACAGTTTGTTTCTACCGTCACCATCTTTATACCCTGAAACTTATAGGTAAATCTGTGACCATTTCTGTTTGGGTATGTTATCAATCCTGTACTTACCCTTAAAATTAATCCAGTCGGTTTCCTTTGTGGTTACATAATGATACATTAAAATGATTTGTACATATACACGCCCCATGTAAATTGCGAATTTGGTGTATTTATTGGAATAAATGAACAAGTAGAACTTGAACCTGTGGTCAATAATGCATTAATGTCCGAAAAAATGAGCTGCACGTATACAGCCCAATTGGTAGCTTAAAGGTACTATCATACTTTGGTAAGAAACCAAAACAGAAATTTCACAAATTTGCGTATAACTTACAGGGTATGAAGATGGTGGTGGTAGAATCATACCGGTAAAATGTTTCCGCCTGAAATGGTGTATTTATCCAGAAATTAGTAAAACAACGACCGAAAATCTTTTTGATCTTTTAAAAGATAAAAAAAAAATAAAAGAGAAAAGACTGCAGAAATACTGTGGCTGTTTTTCACTGGTTTGGGACTGAAATTTTCACAAATGACTGTTACTGTATCTGTCTCGATATTTTTGCGAATAAATCTGTATTTCTTTGATAAAAACCAAAGTATGATTATTACCTTTAACTTCACATGAATTTTGATTACAGTAAACCTTTAATGTCAATAAAAACATACAGAGGTATATAGGCAAACTGGCATTGTTGGTTTCAGTGTCATTACAGTGCTCAATAGTGCTCACAACTGCCGGCTTTCATTTAGAGTTTGGTACTAATACCAGAGTGTTGTGTTCACTGTTCATTGCGCACAATTTACACTAGCATACAAGACTGGTACATATGCATAATATATCATAATTTAAAAGAAGTGGCTTGTTTTGCACTTGTTACATAATTATGGCAGCGCAGGGTGACTTGTTTGGTGAAGAGGGCACTGGTCTTGCATACATGAAGGAAGGATGGTTCTGCGAGAAGTGGAATGGCCAAGCCTACTGCTACAAGATTGAGGAAATCCTGTTTCATAAGAAGACAAAATATCAAGAGGTGCTCATATTCGAACGGTAAGTCTGTGAATGTTTGGATGAAGAATTTTGACTTTCTCTTGGACTGGCTTTCTATCTCAATTTTGATCACATGGTTCCCCCATCTACCAGTTTTTGAGAGTGCGAGCATTAAAAGGTACAGCACAATTTCATGGTAACATACCCAAATAGAAATGTTCACAGATTTACGTATAACTTTCAGGCTATGAAGATGGAGCTGGTAGAAACACACCGTTAACTTATATCCGCCTGAAATAATGTATTTATCCAGAAATTCGTAAAACGAAGACCGAAAACAGTTTTGATCTCAGAGTAAGATCAAAACCATTCTTTATGTTTTATAAGAAAAATGGAGTCGGGTTTTCGCTGTTTTTTGTGTGTGACTCGGATGTCCGATTGAGCTCACATTTTCAAAGGTTTATTATTTCATGTACATGTTTGATCAGACAAAGTATGAGTGCTGATCTGTGACATTTTAATACCAATCATTTATTATACATTTAATTGTATTCACGACCAAGAAAGACAAAAGGTCGCATACAGAAGTAAACTGTTGACATCATGGTTTGGCTTGCGATGGAGCATGTACCGTACACAAAACAAATCAACTGATATTGTGTGGTACAGGCACGCGAATATTATGTGGCTACCTGTGACGTATAGAAGATCAACCCTCGAAAAGATACTCGAAAACAGGTACACTGACGGTACTACCACTCAAAATTACAAATATACCAATAAAAATATATTAGTCTTTCTATTGATATTCTTAGTCTTAAAGGTAGTATCATACTTTGGTAAGAAGCCAAAACAGAAATTTTCACAGATTTACGTATAACTTACAGGGTATGAAGGTGCCATGTAGAAACATACCGTTAAACTTTTTCCGCCTGAAATGCTGTATTTATCCAGAAATTAGTAAAACAACGACCGAAAATCTTTTGGATCTTTTAAAAGATCAAAAATAAAAGAGAAAAGACTTAAGAAAATACTGTGGCCGTTTTTCACTGTTTTCTCAAAACGTGGGCACCGTGTGGGATTAAAATTTTCACAGATGATTGTTCCTGTATCTTCCTTGACATTTTTGCCCATGAATCTGTATTTCTTTGATAAAAACCAAAGTATGATATTACCCTTAATTTCCAGAACTGGCACTTCAGTTCAATAGTTGAAAAGGCCCGCTGTAGCACGTCATCAACCATCCGACCAATCACAACCAAGTGCTCCCCCCTCCCCCCCCCCCATCAGGTCTCGGTCTTGATCTTGGACTTCTATGTCTCGGCTACAACACTAGCTATAAGTGTTGCTACTTTTTCTGTTTCAGTGAGAATAGTGGGAAGGTTCTCGTGTTGGATGGAAACGTCCAGTGCGCCGAGTCCGATGAGTTTGGCTATCATGAGATGATCGCTCACGTACCTCTGACTTGCCATCCCAACCCCAAGAACGTAAGTCCGACGAAATCTAGAAACAGCTTCTGTCAGTTGATTTTTATTGAAATAACTGCATACATGGAACCAATGTGATGACTAGAACTCCATGGTCTATTTCAAAGAGCTGTCAACATTTGCTTTAATGAATGAGCAAGACTTGTGGAGACACCATAACACACTGTATAACACTCTTCTTGGAAGGTGTGTGAACTGTTAAGCACAAAAAATTGCTTAGCACACAAATGTCTTGCACAATAAAACAAACCACCGTTAAAAAATTTCATTTGATATTCATGGTCAGCGAACAACAGCCAAAGAACAATCGCAAGTGATACACAACACATGGACATTTGAATGTTAACCCTGTTTTTAATAAGACGGAAATGCCATGCTTAGCAAATTTTGGTGCTAAGCAGCTCTATGAAATTGGCCCCAAATCAATGTTACCGAAATTGTAGATACTGTACACTCTGCTCAAGGTCTTTATTATAAATAATAGTTCTGTCATTCTCACAGGTGCTCATAGTTGGAGGTGGTGATGGAGGGGTCATCAGGGAGGTCACAAAGCATCCAGAAGTTGAACAAATTACACTCTGTGAAATTGATGAGGTAAGGGTTCAACATCTTTGCAACCTGAGGCTTTTCAAAACCTTGGTTTCGCTTCGGCTTCGGCTCCAGCTTTGGCTTTGACTTCATTTTCTACATCCAATTTCCAGTCATTGAAAAGCGAACAAAGAAAAATTGACTGGAGCGGGATTTGAACCAGCGACCTCCGAAACAACACTGTTCTCTTACTAACTGAGCCATCCAGCCCTATGTTGGTGGTGTCCCTAATGGTCAGTTATCTTTTGTTCGGTTGGCTGTCAGAAGCTCAGGGGCCAATTTCATGGAGCTGCTAAGCACAGAAATTTGCTTAGCAGAACAATGTCTTGCCCAATAAAACAAACCACCATTAAAAAATCCATTTGATATTCATGGTCAGCGAACAACAGCACTAAGCGACACACAACACATTGACATTTTGTTGTTAATCCTGTTTTTATTAAGACAGAAATATCATGCTTAAAGGGATGGTACAGAACTGGTTTTTGCAACAAAACCGTTGCTGACAGTAAAAGCACATTATATAATCCATCATATACCTTAACTGACAAACCTATAGAAGTTTGAGGTCAATCAGCCATCTGGGTCACGAGAAAATAGTGAAAACCCGTTTACACATTTCAACGATATTATGCGTTCATAACAAAACGCTTCGAAGCGATTTATTCCAATCGGAAAAAAGTTTCTCAACGTAGTATTTCTCAACGAATATGGCATATCAGACAAAAACATTTCATGGGACGTTTTCTCCTATAATCACCATTATACTGTGTAAGTTTTATGTGAATCTGTGATCTTGAAGTGTATTTTGTCTTACCAATTCTGTACCATCCCTTTAACAAATTGTTGTGCTAAGCAGCGCCGTGAAATTGGTCCCAGTTGGTAAGAGTGCCGGTACTGCACGCATTCCGGTGTTTCTGGTTCGAATCCCGCCCCAGTCAACGTTTCTCTGTTCACTTTTCAATGACTTAAAATTCAAACCGTTTCCCTTGTGGTTGTTGGATGATTATCTGTATATTAATATTGGCAGGATGTGATTACAGCCTGCAAAGAGCATATGCCGTCTACGGCCGTGGGATTTGACAGTCCTAAACTGACCGTCCATATTGGTGATGGCTTTGAATTTGTCAAGCGACACCAGCAAGCTTTTGATGTCATCATCAATGATATCCCAGACCGCACACCTTACAACGGTAAGACCAAACAACAACATCAAATCTATTTCATGTTGTATGTCCACTAAAATGATGGGTAGATTGCAGGAAAGCCAGTGCCAGTTATAGAAAAACTTTCATTTTTAAAGGTATACAGTGTAGTATCATACTTTGGTAAGAAACCAAACCAGACATGTTCACATATTTACGTATAACTTACAGGGTATGAAGATTGTGGTGGTAGAAACATACCGTTAATTTGTTTCTGCCTGAAATGGTGTATTTATCCAGAAAGTAGTAAAACAACGACCGAAAATCTTTTTGATCTTTTAAAAGATCAAAAATAAAAGAGAAAAGACTTAAGAAATACTGTGGCCGTTTTACACTGTTTTCTCAAAATGTGAGCACCGTATGGACTGAAATTTTCACAGATGACTGTTACTGTATCTGTCTTGATTTTTTTGCTCATGAATCTGTAATTCTTTGATAAAAACCAAAGTATGATATTACCTTAATGTACCAGTAGATATGATTCTTATGCATTTTTTTTAACACGTAACAATATATATATGAGTAGGACTTGTCTGAAAGGTAATTTTATACTTCAGTTTCGTCAAAGACTCATGGGTAAAAATATCAAGAAAGATACAGTAACAGTCATCTGCGAAATACCCAGTCCCATAAAGTGCCCACTTTTTGAGAAAACAATGGAAAACCTTCACCGTTATTTTGGATCTTTTAAAGATCACAAATATTTTCGGTCGTTACTTTTAATATTTTCTTGATAAATACAACATTTCAGGCGGAAAAATGTAAATGGTATGTTTCTACCAGCATCATCTTCATACCCTGTAATGTATCTAGGTCAATCTGTGAACATTTCTGTTTTGGTTTCCTACCAAGGTATGATACTACCTTTAAACGTACTTTCATACTTTGGTAGCACCAAATCAGAAATCGTCACAGATTAACCTATAACTTACAGGGTATGGTGGTGGTAGAAAAATACCGTTACAGTTGTTCTGCCTGAAATGCTGTATTCAAATACTGTCGGTGCACAGACGTCTTCCAGAGATGCCAAACGGTGGTCAATGTTCGGCCTCATGTCGGGCATAGTCACATTGTCTATCGTAGTCATCGTATGCATCGTGCGTTTCACACTGGCTTTCAGGGTATACAGATACTAGCAAGCTGATTGGATATACCCAACATGATGTCACTTTCTTCCTCCGTGTCGACACCTCGACTAGGGTGTCGACACCAAGTTTCTTTTGGTATATCGCATCTTATGGTCAGTGTGTTCACATACGTACGGCTGTTTTTCTTTCTGAATGTCGCCAAAATCCCTTCATTAAAAATGTCGACAATGTCGACATTTTCATTAAAGAATGTCGACAATATCTTTACCTCTGATTATCGACACCGTGGTATGAATACTTTTTTTATTTGTAAAAACTTAGACTTTTCAGTTCACAGAGTTTCTCAGTTTACCAATAATGTTCGACAGTCGGATGTGGCTCTTCCAAATCGACTTGCCAAGTCGACACTTGACCTCTCCAAATTTGACTTTCCAATTCCCCGGTCAGAGGTCATTTTTTAATTAATTGTTTGGCGAAATGCAAATTTCATTTTCCAATTGTTGACATTCAAGTGCTTTTTTAGATATCAACATATTCATTGATCGATAATTTTTTCGATTTTGTTTTGTTATTCAAATCAAAAAGTAAAACGATGTGATACCTTTTGAAAATGGGAAGAAAGTAAAAAAAAAAAAGAGAGAGAATGTGTTTATAGATTTTGTAGTTAATGTGTGTTTTCTGGGACATTTAAATGACAAATGTAAATATATTTTGTATTGATCAGTTGATCATTTTGTATCACATTTCATTTCAGAGTTGGGTAAACTTAATTCCAGTGAGAATATTTCATATAATATTCCAATACAAACAGACAAAACGTGTACATTGTATATTATCTAGATTTTTTTATACCTTTTTGTCTTACATTGTGTATTATAATTGTAATTTTGTATGATTGTAATTTTTTGTTACTTTTATAAATTGTAAAGTGCTTTTTTAATGTGCGTTTAGCCTACTTTAAAGCAATTTTACAGTTACAATTTGCAAATGAGGAGTTCATTTGCAAAGACAGATAACTCCATTTATGAAAAATTAACTTAATCTTGCTTTACATTTTAGTATACATGGAAACCGCGTACATTTGGACATATAAAACTTATTGCAAATTTAACAAAGTACAGAAAATGAAAAAAATAATATATTGGTGTATCCCCCATTAAAAAAAAGAAGCATCCGTGATGATAATGTAAATTTTCCAACAAAGGAGTTATCTATTTTTGCAAACGAACTCTTCAAATAGAGAATAGGTTTGCGAAGGGGTATTTCGTCTTGGCTATTTCCAGAGAAATATCAAGTTGAAGCATTGGTAATGTTGCATGTTTCTTAAGCGGAGGTCTCGGGTTCGACTCGCGCTGCAGACAATTTGTCTTTGTTCACCATCGATGATTTTTCAATGATTTAAAATGAATCCAGTCATCAGTTTCCATAAATTATTGAATATATGTACATCTACAAATGATTCACTCTTTACTTCACAACGGTGTAAAGAATTAAAGGTAGTATCATACTTTTGGTAAGAAACCAAAACAGAAATGTTCACAGATTTACGTATAACTTGAAGATGGGTATGAAGATGGTGGTGGTAAAAACATACCGTTAAAATAGTTCCCCCTGAGTCATATCACTGAGCATGTTTGCACGTTATAGCTATTGAAGCATTGGAAGAGTTTGAAGAATTATATAGGAACATTCTGTGTTGTAGAATTGGTAAACCTCTAGAATGTAGAATGCTACAGACCTCAAACATAGACCATATTAAACCGCATGAAGCATTCTTTCTCATCATACAAAAAACTCAGTTTGTTAAAGGTAGTATTATACTTTGGTAAGAAACCAAAACAGAAAGTTTCACAGATTTACGTATAACTAACATGGTATGAAGATGGTAGTGGTAGAAGCATACCGTTAAAAAAGGTCCGCCTGAAATGGTGTATTTATTCCAGAAATTAGTAAAACAACGACCGAAAATCTTTTTGATCTTTTAAAAGATCAAAAATAAAAGAGAAGAGACTGAAGAAATACTGTGGCTGTTTTTCACTGTTTTCTTCAAAAAGTGGGCACCGTATAGGACTGAAATGTTTACAAATGACTGTTACTGTATCTTCTTTGATATTTGTGCCCATGAATCTGTATTTCTGTCAGTGATAAAAACAAAAGTATCGCAGTGCTCTGCTTCGAAGGTTTCATAGGGTGCATTCGTTTGTCTAACATGGGTCAGCCCTTGCTGGGGGTGGTCGTGCTGTATACATGTACTGCGCAAAACAAGCGAGAGAATGGGGACGATGTTGGCTGGTGTCGACCCGGGGGAGCTGGGCGAATGTACCCATTGAAAGGATGGAGTAAATGCTATTGGGGCATTCTAGGGGCAATTCAGAAACGGAGGTCACAATAGCCTTTGTAATTCGTACATGTAGCCCTTTATTCCTCCTTGTGCTGCAAAAATGTGCAGTACACCAGTACCACAACCTGCAGTGTCGGCTGCACATTTTGATAAGACCGAGGTAAGCTTTAAATTTTGCCAAATTGATGTCAACCTACGTCGGCTGTCTGACCGTAAAGTATATAACGATCTTCACCGAGTTTGCACCACAGTCGACGGGGGATCAAATTTAAAACTCACCTTTGGACTTTGGAGCGACTGCCCAAGCACGGACTACCTAAAACACGAACTGCTATGAGGCTGTGGCGTTATTGATCGTTTACCGACTGAGCTTGCCACAGTCAGTCCTGATATAGCGAGCTGGCTCTGTGTTTACTGCTACACAGAGTTGTTTAGCACGGGGGCTAAGTCCAGCAATTGATGTAGATACAACTGGCAGTAATGGTGGACTCTCACAAGTATAGGGAAGGTGGTTGGGGGTGGATGGTAGTCCTGTCAGCCTTCGTAGCCGAATTCATCATGATCGGTACCATGAAGGCCTTTGGGATTCTCATCACCGCCATGAAGGACGATTTGGACGAGGATTTGTGGATCATCGGCTCCATTGGTTCACTGTTCTTTGGAGTACAGTTCGTTCTCACACCCGTCGCTTCGGCAGTTGCCCATAAAGTTGGCGGTCGTCCTGTGGCCATATTCGGTGGAATTATTTGTGGCCTCGGTTTGGTGTTGTCAATGACAACTTACAGTATACCACTAATTGCTGTTTATTTGGCTGGACTTGCTGGGACCGGCAGTGCTTGCACCAATGAGATCACACGCTCTGAATTGGCATTTTACTTCCGAGAGAAATACGCGATGGCCAGTTCCATTGTGTTTGTAGGAGCTCCATTGAGCATGATACTGTACGGACCCATGACCCAGGTCCTCCTTGATACCTACGGCTGGCGTGGTGCCATGCTCATCATCGGTGGTATCGGATTTCAGCTGATCTGGGCCGGATGCTTGCTGAGAAGGCCAACGGGGATCTACGCCGTTCTTCCCCGGGAGGAGCCCTCGGCTGACGAGGATGAACCTCGGGATGCACTGTCGTCCTCGGAACCAGACTCACCCACACTTCCTCAAGGAAATCGTTGGCGATCCTTCACCAAATTCATCGGTCTGGATGTTCTCCTAAACCTTGAATTCTTACTTCTTGCATGTGTAAGAATCTGCGACAACATTGCATTAGGAGGAGTCTTGGTGTACATGGTTCCCAACGCTCTCTCTCTAGGTCTGTCTCCTCAAGAGGCTTCGTTCCTGACCACTGCCTTTGGGCTTGGAAGCCTTGGAGCTCTCCTCATCGGGGCCTTCGTTTCTCACAGCAGTGCTCCACCACTGCCCTTCAGTGCGGCACTTGCTTCTTGCTTGGCTGCCATTTCTTTAGCTCTGGCTCCACTTCTCTCATCTTTGATCAGCCAGTTGATCATCATGTGCATCACAGGATTCGGGATACTTTTTGTCATCCAGAGCGTGGGTGTGTTGGCGAGGAGTCTACCCTTCAGTGACGACAAATTCGTCCTGGTGTTGGGTTGGCTGGCCTTCTTTGGCGGTGTCATGTCATCCATTGTCGACACCCTATCAGGATATTTGTATGACGTCACAGAGAGTTTCAGAGGGACTTTCTTCTTGTACAGTGGTTCCATGGTCGGCTGTGTACTGTTTCTTCTACTGGGATATATTTGAACTCGCTGGACCAATAGGAACAAAACGCATAATTAACAAAGTGATGTACATTATTGGAAACATTTTAGCTGCAAACATATAGCTTGAAGCTTTTTGTATAGTTAAGTTTTACTAGACGAGATTTTGGATGCATGTCAAGGATAGTGCCTGTATATTATATGTCAATTTAATAATGTAATAATGGTGTTATATATAAAGGGTTATTTATGCCAATTTAATAATGTAATAATGCTATATATAAAGGCTTTTTTAATTGGATTTAACTTAAGTAACTATGATGGATTACCTTTTTATGTTAAGCCTATAGCAATTCATTCTTTGATTGCCACATCCTGTCATTTTAAAAACAGAAAAAACCATTTATCTATCTATTCATCCAGAAATGAGTAACCAAAGACCGAAAACAGTTTTGATCTCCGAGATCAAAACCTCACAATTACAATTACCAATTTTGCGTAACAATTGCAACGGTTTTTCGTTGTTTTTCTACTGTTTCCAATGATCAATTGAGCTGAAAACTTCCCTGGTTTTGTTACTCATTGACAAATCAAATTATGAACAGACCGCAGCTGTTCTAGCAACTTTACCAAAGTATGATAGTACCTTAAAGGTGAAGTACAGGATTGGTAACGTACCCAAACAGAAATGTTCACAGATTGACGTTCAACTTTCAGGGTATAAATATGGTGCTGGTAGAAACAAAAAATTAAAATATTTCCCCCTGAAATGGTGTTTTTATGCAGAAATCAATAAAACAGTAACCGAAAACAGTTTTGATCTCGGGGTAAGATTAAAACCATTCTTTATGTTGTATAAGAACAAAATGAGTTGGTTTTTCGTTAGTTTCTCGTGACTCAGATGTCCGACCGAGCTCAAATTTTCACAGGTTTATCATCTCATGTAGGCCTACATGCGGGATCAGACAAAATGTGAGTGATGTTCTGTGACCTTTACCAATCATGTATTATTAACTTTAAAGACCAACATTTTTAGTCAAGAAGAGTTAAGATAAATATCCACCCGCATTCTTTCTTCAAGGTTGCACAATCTAGCATTGGCTTGCTCTTACTCATAATTTTATTCCCAACAGATCACACTGATAACATGTACTCCGACTCGTACTACGATATGGTAGCACTCGCTCTGAAACCCAACGGCATTTTTATCGCACAAGGTATATCACTTTATTCAATTTTAATGAATACATACATTGACTGCAAATCAATATCAATCGTAGTGTACTTCCATGCATGCAGAGCCTCTAGGGCCTTTCTCAAAGCTCGGCTCTGGCTCACGCTCAGGCTCCGGCTTCGTCTCTGTCATCCACATACTGAAAATATAAGTTGTGGTTTTTCATTGAAGCTGAAGCTCTGTCTTCTTTTTCAAACCAGAGAATCTACTTCAGAACCGCAGCCAAAAATCTCTGGTTTGATGCCGTAATGTTAGAATGGATTCACGAAATTAATGGAGCTTGAGCCGGAGCTTGAGCCGGAGCTTGAGCCGAGCTTGAGCCGGAGCTTGAGCCGGAGCTTGAGCCGGAGCTTGAGCCGGAGCTTGAGCCGGAGCTTGAGCCGGAGCTTGAGCCGGAGCTTGAGCCGGAGCTTGAGCCGGAGCTTGAGCCGGAGCTTGAGCCGGAGCTTGAGCCGGAGCTTGAGCCGGAGCTTGAGCCGGAGCTTGAGCCGGAGCTTGAGCCGGAGCTTGAGCCGGAGCTTGAGCCGGAGCTTGAGCCGGAGCTTGAGCCGGAGCTTGAGCCGGAGCTTGAGCCGGAGCTTGAGCCGGAGCTTGAGCCGGAGCTTGAGCCGGAGCTTGAGCCGGAGCCTGAGCCGGAGCTTGAGCCGGAGCTTGAGCCGGAGCTTGAGCCGGAGCTTGAGCAGGTGCACTTACTAATCCATAGCCCTAGCCACAGTGAGACTGTCAGGCAGTAGTTGAATTTTACTATACCTCATCAATATTCATCACCTAGAGCCGAATCCCAATTGGTCAATTCACCATCACGTGCCAGTGGATATATTTGCTGATCATCAGTGAGTAGGCTGGGGAATCCCCGAAGGAACTGTTATACATGTAATATCTCACTGCGCATGCATGTAACATCTCACTGCGCATCCGAAGCAAAGTTTGAAGTGCGCATGCGTGAATTTCGGTTAAAATATGGCTGCTTACGAACACGAAATATTGTGGACAATAAAGACTATCATTTTATTAGGTATAGTTAAACAAATATCATTAATTTATTTCGGGTAGACAGTCGATTCTAGCTTCCCTCGGTGTTGGAAGTTGACAAATTACTTCGCCTCGGGAACTAGTTTGTCGGACTTCCAACCAGGCGCGGTTCCAAAGCCAATATTTTGGGGGGGTTAGAAGAGCCACTTATTTGGGGAACTAGTCCTTCTTCTAACACTCGTTTCTGTTATATGTCTTATTAGGAGTAGAAAAACATGCATCTATAGCCTATACTGCACACTTTTCAGTTAATTTGCGCGTAATGACTGAAAAGATCCTGTATATTTTCCAGTATTTTGTTTTCAATTGCAATTTTTTTAGCGCCCCCCTAGAACCGCCATAGCTTCCAACACCAGTGAAAGCTGGTACACTTAAAAACGCTTACGTCGGAACTTCGCTTCTCTCGAAGACAGAACTCATTCCCGCCGAAAGAATAGGTTTTTATGTTTGAGTTATAACGAACTTTTACTGCTATTATTGAACCCAGTGTTTAATCTGAATTCCTCAACTCAACCTCTTCCCCGCCAGAGCACTCGGTGTGGAACACCTTGGACGGCATATTCTCAGTGATGGAGACTTGTCGTGAGAGGTTCACAGTGGTAGACTACAACATGTGCATGATTCCTTCATTCCCAGACATGCAAGGTTTCCTGCTGTGTAGTCTCAACCCAGTAAGTCACGTTGTCATGATCAAATTTATGATATTTGTTTTTTAATCATACAAACTAAATCGTCTTTGAAGAGTACACAAGAGATATATTGTTCATATTTCCTGCCATATTATCGAAATGTTTGATCCTCTTAACTCATTGAGAATTGAGAATCAATTTTAATTTAGTGATAAAGAAACCATACCACAAGTCTCTTAAAGGTGTTGTCTTACTTTGGTAGCATACCGAAACATAAATCTTCACAGATATACATTGTACATATAATTTTCAGGTACAAACAAACTGTTAACATTTTTCTGCCTGAAGTGCTGTATTTATCCAGAAAAGAGTAAAATCAATGACCAAAAAACGTTTTGATTTTTTAAAGATCAATACTAACGGTGAAAAGATATTACAAAATACTTTGGGCGTTTTCACGGTTTTCTCAAAAAGTGGACACCGCATGGGACTGAAAGTTTCACAGATGGCTGTTACTGTATATCTTGCAAAGTATGATAATACCTTTAAACATAACAGAATAACAATGGTCTTTATAATGGTCACCATGTTTTGTGTCACTATGGAAAATCCATGGTGAAACCACAATGATGTCCTGACATAATAAACCTGTAAAAATTTGACCTCGAAAAACCAGTTGCGAAAACCAGACTCAGTTTTTCTTTAAAACATGAAGAATGGTTTTGATCTTACCACGAGATCAAAACTGCTTTCGGTCTTTGATTGTTTTACTCAATTCTGGGTAAATACAGCAGTTTCAGGCGGAAATATTTTGACGGCACTATCTTCATACCCTGAAAGTTATACGTAAATCTGTGAACATTTCTGTTTGGGTATCAGTTACCAATCCTGGGGTCGTTTTCACCAAACTCGACTTACTATCAATCGTTGGACGTATTATGGTGCATTGCAAGCTTACCTAGGATACGATGGGTTATCCTTCGTTACTCGAGTTACGATCGATCCTAGGGCTTCGTGAAATCGACCCCTGCACCTTTAATAAGTATAAACAATTCAATTATCAAATCACAGATGCTGAACATAAATGCACAGTCTGTGGAATTAACTGTCACATTCATAACTTTCTACTGAAGAGGCATGGTATCAGATTGCACGTCTTTGCTTTCAGGAAACTAGATTCAGGGAGCCAATGCGTGAGCTGAACGACTTCGATCTGAAATACTACAGCACGGCTGTGCATCGTGCCTCATTTGCCATCCCTGAGTTTGGAAGAAAGGTAGGCCTAATTGCAAACAAACAATGTATAAAATTATCACCAATCATGTTTTCATGTTTTATAAGATATAATTATATATGTTTGTGTTTGTCCACAAATGTTTATGGAAGCATGACAGGATCATGCCCCCCGGGGGGGGGGGGCAATTTCATAGAGCTGCTTAAGCATTTGCTTAAGCACCAAAAACCTAAATGTTAAATAAAATCAATATGCCAGCCAAAACTCATTGTGTATGTTATGCTAAGCAAAAAATTCAAAAAAGTCAAAAGCAGTAAACAGCGCATGAACATTTGGTTGGCAATACTGTTGATCAAGGAAGACTTTCCATGCTAAAGCAAATTTTGTGCTTAAGCAGCTCTATGAAATTGGCCCAAGGTGTTAGGAATTGTCTACACTACTGCCCTAATACAAGGCACATGACCAGGAGCTCCTACCATAATTTTTCTTTTTCATTTGAATGTTTTCTCTACTTCTCTCATTATTTTATTTTCTCTTTCTGTTTGTCTTTTCTTGTTCACAGCGGCTTCAAAATGTGTACAAATTCTAGAAGTTGGAAAATGCTTCTTTCTTCTCATGCTGGGGAAAGCAGGAGATCGAGCATCTTGCACTACCGGAGTAGTAGAAAATAACGGCTGTAAAAAGAGCCCAAGACAGTGGCTTGTCTACGTACATTTAGTAACATTGGCTGAAATGACATACACAGTTTCAATGGATTTTTTTCTTAGTGTTGGTGCATATTTCATTAGGTGTAGAGGTAGTCTATTGTGTGGCGTGGTAATGATGTATACCCAAGTCTTTCTTGAACAAAAGTAATTTCCCAGTCTCGTTGCATTGGGTTTTTTTTCCAGCCTGTTAAACTTATCCAGTTCCAGGCAGTTCCCGGTCCCAGGTATGTCCCAGTGCCATATATTTCCCAGTTCCAGTTATTTCCCAGTTCCACGCAGTTCCCAGTTCCAGGTATTTCCCAGTTCCAGTTATTTCCCAGTTCCACGCAGTTCCCAGTTCCAGGTATTTCCCAGTTCCAGTTATTTCCCAGTTCCACGCAGTTCCCAGTTCCATATATTTCCCAGTTCCAGTTATTTCCCAGTTCCACGCAGTTCCCAGTTCCATGTATTTCCCAGTTCCACGCAGTTCCCAGTTCCATGTATTTCCCAGTTCCACGCAGTTCCCAGTTCCATGTATTTCCCAGTTCCATGCAGTTCCCAGTTCCATGTATTTCCCAGTGCCAGGCAGTTCCCAGTTCCAGGCAGTTCCCAGTTCCCAGTTCCACGCAGTTCCCAGTTCCATGTATTTCCCAGTTCCATGCAGTTCCCAGTTCCATGTATTTCTCAGTTCCATGCAGTTCCCAGTTCCATGTATTTCCAAGTTCCGATGCAGTTCCCAGTTCCATGTATTTCTCAGTTCCAGGCAGTTTCCAGTTCCAGACAGTTCCCAAACCCAGGTATTTCCCAGTTATGGTGTTTCCCAGTTTCAGACCGAGTTCCCAATTTCTGGCAGTTTCCAGTTCCACGGCTTTTTACCAGCTCCTAGCATTTTCCAAGTTTCATGCATTTTTTAAGTTCCCTGACATGTACCGACATCAACTGAAAACGAGCAATAATATTTATCAGGATCTTTATATTTGTATTTGTATCGTTAGTAGATAATTCTCGTGTTTTCCCATGCTGTTAATGCTGTCTTGGTGACCTTGTGATTGATGTATATTCTAGCTCTGTTATATGTACCTATTCGGTGTGTTTTTATGTAATCCTTTTAGTAACCAAGCGTATGAACTTATTAGTGTTAATTAAAATTAATTTGTTTATACTATTGTAAAGTAGTGTGTTATTTTAGCATTTTTAATAATATTTTACAATAATGTATTGTAATGTACGATCCAACCGTTTTGTGGTTGCCAAAAGATTGATTATCTATCCATCTATCCATAACCATTAATTTCGCTAATTATTACCAGAACTTTCATAAAACTGTGGATTTTTGTCAGTAGTTGTCGGTACTGCTGTCGATTGAGGAGTTGAGCCCAGTCGTATATGAAAGTTTGGTCTTGACATGAGCGTGCAAAACACGCATGCGCATTCAGACCCACAACGTCCAATCCTTTACAATGAAGACCTTCATTAGAATAACAATAGATCGAAGAATTGATTACTTGATACAGTTATATAATCAAGTCTTCCGTTAGAGTACAATAAGCCCCACGTAGCATGTAGGTGCAAGACATTTGTGTTATTGTCATCAACACGTACGTCTAGCTCAATAAGATACACATTCGATGCTGTGTCACCAAGCACGCTTCAAGAATGACGCCATAATAATGTACGATCACTAGCTGCCTGGGTTTCCCCTGCTGTGGAAAATGACTCCAGTATTTCGTTATCCAAGCCACTAAAAAGTCTGAGAGGATTCTAGGATCTGTCTTTATACTAAGATGAATCTTGGAGAATCGTGTCCATCATGATGTTTGACGTTGGGTAAGCTGACCTTGTATAAATCATGAACTGAAAACTAGTGCTTGTTAGAATTGTAAAGATATTGTCGTTGCTTGTGTGTAAGGTATTTACCGGTATGTGCCTTGGACAGATGTTGAAATAACTGTTATACATGTGTACATCGTCATTTGTTCGGTGTAGTAATGTCAATGATTATTATGCAGGTGTAGATGCTATTATTTTGTGGGGCACAATTTACTATTTCAAATTAATATATATCATACTTTGGTAGCATACTGAAAAAGAAATCTTCACAGATTTACCTATAATTTACAGGGTATGAAGATGGTAATGGTAAAATATCTCTGCCTATAATGCCGTATTTATCCAGGAAAGAGTAAAACCAGTGACCAAAAATCTTTTTGATCTTTTAACTCACAAAAAAAAGAGAAAAGACTTAAGAAAATACTGTTGCCGTTTTTATCTTTTCACAGATTACTTTTACTATATCTTTCTTGAAAATGTTTCCCGTGAATCTGTATTTCTTTGACGAAAAACAAAGTATGATATTACCTTACAAGTCAAAACTGCTGCAAACTGCGAATCAATTTATAAAATGCTTGGGGTTTGAAGAGCCTTTTTAGCCTTCGATAAAGATCCTGCTAGGCAGGCGCGGTTCTACGGGGGGACAAAATTTTGTCTAGCCCTCCCAAAAAAATGCAAGTGAAAAAAAAATTCTTGAAAATACTGGATTTTTTCAGTTATTAAGCGCCAATTACATAAAAAACGGGCTATAATGTGCATGTTTTTCGACCCCTAATAGGACATAGCAGAAGCGAGTGTTAGAAGAACCCAAAATATTGGGTCTTCTAGCCCCCCCCAAAAAAATAAAATAACGGCTCTTCTAGCCCCCCAAAAATTTTGGCTCTAGAACCGCGCCTGCTGCTAGGATCGAAACGCATCAGGCCTTCCTAACTCCATTATTTGTTTACTTACATTTTTTTTAAATCGTGTTTTTATCGATGTTGCTGACGTCATCTTGACGTCATGAAGTAAAGTGAGCGGTTGAATATTATATTAGTTTAATGTCAAATTTGTATGACGATTTGTATGAGCAATTTGAACAAATTCCGCAGAAGATCGTTGATCAATTTGCTGGTAGTGCACAAAATTAAGCTTGTGGTGAAATTTTGTTGATTCGAATAAAATGAGAAGTGCTTCTTAGACCCAGATTCCTGTTTTCAACTATGATGTATTGCCTGTCTACCCCAGACCCCTTTGTACCCTTCCCCTGACCATCATGCCCACCCATATCCTCCCTGGTCACGCTGACCCCCTTTTGCTCTGATCATGTCATCCATTTATGTGAATCTTAATTTGTATGTTCTAATTGTCATCTTGTATTTTACCCTTTGAGAAAGATCCTGCTAGGATATCGAAACGTCAGGCCCTCCTTACTCCAAGTATATAATTATTTATAAGTTAGGAAGTTAGTTGTGACACTAATGTGTGTAGGGGGAGTTAGTATGTATAATTCTGAATAGAATGTTTCAGAGTTCTGTTCATTTGTTCATCTCAGAACCACACATACTTAAAGGTACTATCATACTTTGGTAACATACTGAAACAGACATCTTCACAGATTTACCTATAACCTACAGGGTATAAAGGTGGTGATGGTAAAAACATACCGTTAACATGTTTCTGCCTGAAATGCTGAATTTATCCAGAAAAGAGTAAAACCAGTGACCAACATTATTTTTGATCTTTTAAACATAATTTTTTTTTGGTAGGAACAGGCTACGATATATAATTTTGTTTATTCCTGACGAACAAATTTAAGTGTCGATCGACAAAAAAATTGCACACTGCACATTTTTTTTCTATGAATATTGAAATAATTTTATACCCTAATTCCCGGTCCTTGAAACTTCGAAAATGTAGGGGATTTTCCCAAGTCGCGAATTGTTGTCAGGCTGGTTACAACGTCCTGGCTTGCCTATAGAGGGCGTTATAGTATTGTATCAGAGCCGAATACTGCAGTTCATGCATGGACATTCTACTGATCAGGGGCCAATTTTATAGAGCTGCTTAAAGGTAGTATCATACTTTGGTAAGAGACTAAAACAGAAATGTTCACAGATTTACGTATAACTTACAGAGCATGAAGATGGTGGTGGAAGAAACATACCGTTAAAATGTTTCCATTAAATTGGCCCTGCACTTTTTAGCAGTGATGATCTGTGGTACATGACCCATTTTCTTTTCTTTTATTCGCAAAACGGTTACCTTTCTTGTGGAAAAACGTGGGGCTTCCATTAATTTTGTTTGGCGGTTCAGTACCCGAACTTCGTTTGACAGTGCTATTATTGAAATTAAATCTTGTATTCCTTTGTTTTCATTTTCCTACTAATTTTCTGTCAAAATTCCACAGAGGCTCGGACATGTTTGGAAATGATGCCTACTGCACCAGAGATCCGTTCTGCCGTAAATCCAGGCAGCGCTCCTACCGGCGGATAGGCCTACGGAGCGGCAGTCTTGGCCGGCTGCTGGACGCTTGCACCTCGCCGTGCGATAAGCGATATCAACGGCGTGCCCTACTGGGAATACTGTACACCCTGGTCGGCGTTTCGCTGATTTCAACGCTGTCATTTTGGACCGCTGTTCGTGGAAGTTTCACACGGGATGTCAGAGGTTAGTGGGTTCGGGATTCCTTCTTTGGTTTCGTGCTTAGTTTGTTTGTATAATGTGATATAGGTCTTTTCAGTTGGGCTTGTATCATGCGAACTTTATTGGTTTAAAAGTAATTTCATACTTAGTGTTTTTTGTCAAAGAAATGCAGATTAATGGAAAAAATATGAAGACAGATACTGTATTGTGAAATCAGTCCCACACAGTTCCAGTTTCATCGTTATTTTTTATCTTTAAAAGAGCAAACATGTTTTTGGAAATTTGTTTGACTCTTTTCTGGATAAATACGGCATTTCAGGCAGACTGACATTTTTAACGGTATGTGTTTCTACCATCACCCTCTTTATACCCTGTAGACCTAAAGTTATAGGTTAATCTGTGACGATTTCTGTTTCGGTATGATACCAAAGTATGATACTATCTTAAACCAAGAAAAAAGAAATTGGGAAACGATAATTACACACAATACAAATCATTGTATAATAAAGTTTATTATAGATTCCCACTGTTTTCCTATGTTTGATCACATAATGATGAAAACATCGACTATAGCCGACTGGGGGAACTGAGGATCGGACAAGAAAACCTACCTTCTCTTAGTTGGCCAATGTTTATCTTCGTTAATTTCCTTGATATTTTAATTATTCCCAGATTCAGAATACTGTCAATCGAAAAACATCTGTCCTGAGCTAGAGATTCCTGGGTTAGGTGAGTAACTACAATTGTAATCATTTCATAATCAGAATTTAAGTATAAGCCGTTTAATTGTTGCTCTTGGCTTGCTCATATAAAACCATAGTGATATGAAATAGTACGGAAATGAAAATACATATTAATTGGTAAAGGTCACAAAACAGCACTCACACTTTCTCTGATCCAACTTGTACATGGAATAATAAATCTGTGAAGATTTGAGCTCAATCGGACATCCGAGTCACGAGAAAATAGCGAAGACCGACTGAATTTTTCTTATAAAACATAAAGAATGGTTTTGAGATCAAAACTGTTTTCGGTCTTTGTTTTACTTACTTCTGGATAAATAAGACTTGAAGCTATGCATGGTGGAAGTACTAAAAGATTGCTGTGACACCATGTAATCTCTTCTGTGAGAGTGTGTGGTTCTGAGAAGAACCGATGGTATTATCTCGACATTCCGAACAGTGTGCTCTGTTCGTCCTGTGACTCTACATGTACACCATTTCAGTCAGAAATATTTTAACTGTATGTTTCCACCAGCACCATCTTCACACCCTGAAAGTTATACGTAAATCTGTGAACATTTCTGTTTGGGTATGTTACCAATCCTGTACTGTACCTTTAATAATCACGTTTGTACCTTTACTATACATTTAACATTGCTTGAGTTGATTGATTAATTCTTGAAGTCAAGATGCGAGCAGTGGACCTCGAAGACCGGACCATGAACATGACCGTGGTTGAGGTGACCGGGAGTCAGCACCATCATGCCGTCCATCGCGCCGTAGAGACGGGTCACACCATCATGCTGGGCCTGGTGAACGAAGCACGGCGATATAACACATCGGTGCGGAAACCCATCATGGACAGTTTAGCCCCATTAGCCATGGGCATAGAGGATTATATGTATATACCAGGAGGATACTGGAAGCCTA
Source organism: Astropecten irregularis (assembly GCA_963971285.1). Lineage (NCBI taxonomy): Eukaryota > Metazoa > Echinodermata > Asteroidea > Paxillosida > Astropectinidae > Astropecten > Astropecten irregularis. The sequence goes on along the minus strand of OZ020246.1, from coordinate 25,462,052 downwards.
CTTCTTGCCTACCAAGGTGGAAGGTAAAAAAAAAAAACCGTTAATCCGAAGTTTCCGAACACAATTTTTTGAGTGGCGCCCTCTAGAACAATGTGTTGGCGTTCTTCGGTCGATGATGCGCTACTATACTGCAACTCCGGCTCGGTACGTAGTGCGCGAGTATTCCTGAGAGGAACACGGAGTTAGAAGAATTCAGCATGGACAACATCTCCCGCCTGCCATCAGTCTTTTGCTCATGATAAGCTTTCCAAATTCCCAGATTTGGCAGTGTACAAAATAATATATGAACACCACTGCATTTTCTTTTTTAATCAAAAGAGGACGCCACTCAAAAACTTGTATCACTGAAACCAATACATGTATTTAATAGGCCCATGTGTGATATGTTTTTTGTCTATCAGTACAACTACAGGTTTCTTAATGTCCTGAGGCCTTTCTCAAATATCGGCTCAGGCTTCGTCTCTGTCATCCATATGCTGAATTAACATACAGGTTGTGGTTTTTCATTGAAGCTGAAGCTCTGCTTTCTTGTTCAAACCTTTATTTTTTCCCCCAACCACAGCCAAAAGTCTATCTTTTTGAATGGATTTTTACGAAATGGAGCCGGAGCCGGAGCCGGAGCCGGAGCCGGAGCCGGAGCCGGAGCCGGAGCCGGAGCCGAGCTTTGAGAAAAGCCACTAGAATCCAAATAGGTTCTTCACCCCCACAGTTTCCCACAGTATCTTAAATTTGTAATTGTTTCAAGTTCACTCTCACGTTTCCTGTGCATATTGATTTTCGTAAATGGAAAACTAAATTAAAGCGATAGCGTGGACATTTATTTTAAAGGCTAAAATGAAATCGAAACTATTAATTGATAATTTTGCTGGAAATTATTGTATCAACTCTCATAGTGATAATGAACATCCGAAACTCTTCATTGACATCTGAAATTCAATCATAATTCTGGGTATTGATTGGGCCGCATTGGCTTGCTATTGTTCTATATTTTACCACAAACCCACTGAGTGCAAATCATTTCATTCAGTCAGCACTTCACTATATCTTGTTACAGATGTCCACATGATCCTACCAGCCAGGCTGTCCCTAGTGGCAAGCTAATGTGGTAATATTGATATGTTATAACTATACATGGTGATGATGAGAGGTCTTTAAAGGTATAAGTACATGATCGGTAATGGTCACAGAACAGCACTCACACTTTGTCTATTACCCAACATGTACACACAATAACACACCTGTAAACATTTGAGCTCAATCGGACATCTGAGTCACGAGAAAATAGCACAAACCTGACTCCATGATTTCTCTTATAAAACATAAAAAAAAATGGTTTTGATCTTACCCAAAGATCAAAACTGTTTTCGGTCGTTGTTTTACTAATTTATGGATAAATATACCATTTCAGGCGGACATATTTGAACGGTATGTTTCTACCACCACCATCTTCATACCCTGGAAGTTATAGGTAAATCTGTGAACATTTCTGTTTGGGTATGTTATCTATCCTGTACCGTATACCTTTAATTTATGAACAATATTTTGTTGTACAGGTTGCGATTATTTTCCCGTACCGAGACCGTCCACATCATTTGCCAATAGTCCTGCGATACCTCACGCCCATGCTGCGGCGCCAACGATTGGAATTCGCTTTCTTCACTATCAACCAGGTAGGTATACACACCAATTTCACAGCCCTGCTTAGCACACAAAATTTGCTAACCATGACATTTATGAGACTTAATACATGTACACAACAGAACTAATTAAAAGCCAAATTTCATGTGTTGTGTTTCATTTGTGGATGTTCTTTGGCTGTTGTTCGCTGACCATAAATATCAAATGGAATTTTAAATGGTGGTTTGTCTTATTGAGCAAGACATTTTGTGCTAAGCATTTTTTATTTTGGCTGAACAGCTCCATGAAATATTGGCCCCAGTTTAAAAGGTGACGAATATACTCTTTACAGACCCTATTCACGGTGCATTTTATCCTACATTCGAAGCAGTGCACATGCAATCAAACCAATGCTTGGATTCCAAGTAGACTTGTACCCGTTTTCCTTTTAGAATTGGTGTTATCTTTTCCAACGGGTATACAAGGGAGGTGACTACCGGTATATGGATGCACCGTGAATAGGGTCTCATATAGAACATCGCCATTCTCGACCTCTAGTTGAAAATGCCTTACAAGAAGAACATAATTATAATTGTTAAACTTCCCGTATACATTATTACATGGGTGATTAGTCTGGTTCCCTGCCCAAAGATTCCCTGACGACTTTAAAGCCGTGTCCCAATTCTCAGTCTGGCTGCGGCTGCAAATTACACACGTACCTATGGCAGCCACTAGCCAGTGACTGAAACCATTTCCATAGACTTGTGTGTTATTTGCGGTCGCAGTCAGAGAATTGGGACACTGCCTTATAAAACCCCTTGAATTGACAGAGCAAATAGTCGGATATTCTTGGTCTGGGAACTAGACTAAGCGGTGACCAAACGTTCTACGGTAGTGATTATAGGACATGGCCATAAACTATTTGCACTTATATAATGTGTGCGTTGTGGTTTGGAAAGAAAAGTAAGCTAGCAATTAAACAGACAAACATTATAATTATGCATTGCATCGTTAATGTATTTTCTGTATTCATAATTCATATTATTTAATTTGTCTTTTCAAATTAAGGCGAACAGCCTGAAATTCAACCGTGCATTGCTTATGAATATTGGTTTCGTCGAGACCCTGAATTTCTCCAAATGGGACTGTTTCATATTTCACGATGTGGATCATATACCACTGAGTGATTTTAACTACTACGGATGCAGTGGAATGCCCAGGCACTTCCTTAGCGGGTCCAACCGTTGGAAATACAAGTAAGTCCCAAACTCTCCAGAGACATGCCTGTGATTTATTTTATATAATAAGCCTTTTGCGAGTTAAAATTAAACAATATCTGGTACACTAAATTCTTCCACTGTACGTAAACATCAAAACCTGAACAGGAATCGCGTGACTCATTATTTTTGCTGTCTGTATTATTATAACGCACCCCCTGCTATTAGTGATTAAAAAGTAAACATGGATTGATCGTATGAGTTCTATAGTTCCATCGTTCTATCATCAAACTCATTAATGACAATTTTGTCCTAGTTCTAATTTGGCATTTAGAGATCGTAAGCTTTCAGACGAAACCTACGAGTTACCTCAGTCATCCTCCTTTATAATGACCAGCGTCTAAGGCCTTTCTCAAGGCTCGGCTCCTGTCCCGTCTTCATCTCTGTCATTCATTCATGTGCTGAAAATATAGGTTGTGGTGTTCCATCATTGAAGCCGAAGCTCTGTTTTCCTTATCAAACCAGAGAATCTACTTCCTAACTGCAGCCAAAAGCCTTTATTTTGATACCTGTAATTTTGAAATGGATTCACGAAATGGAGGCGGAGCCTGAGCCTGAGCCGGAGCCGAGCTTTGAGAAAGGCCCCAAGCTTCCTTGAACAACATTTATTTCTGTCCTCATGTTTACTAGTCTCCCCTACAAGAACTTCTTTGGTGCAGTAACCGGCTTCACTACAAGCAATCTGCATCAGATCAACGGCTTTCCCAACGTGTACTGGGGATGGGGCGGGGAGGATGACGAGATATGGGCCCGGGTCAGAGAGGTGGGACTACCCATATCACGAGCACGTGGTCGTAATGGCTACTATGACGTCATCAACCACCATCACAACAGCGCCCCCCAGTTCAAGCAGAGGTTAGTTGGTTTACTAAGCAGGGGTTGTAATAGGCTTCCAAGCAGAGATTACTTTGTTACTATAAGCAGAGGTTGACTTATAGTAGGCTTCCAAGCAGAGATTACTTTGTTACTAAGCAGAGGTTGACTTATAGTAGGCTTCCAAGCAGAGATTACTTTGTTACTAAGCAGAGGTTGACTTATAGTAGGCTTCCAAGCAGAGATTACTTTGTTACCAAGCAGAGGTTAGTTGGCTACTAAGCAGGGGCTTGTTGTTTATTAAGCAGAAGTTAGTTCGTTACCAAGCAGAGGTTGACTTAAAAGCAGAGATTACTTTGTTACTAAGCAGAGGTTGACTTATAGTAGGCTTCCAAGCAGAAATTACTTTGTTACTAAGCAGAGGTTAGTTGGCTACTATAAGCAGGGGCTTGTTGTTTATACTAAGCAGAGGTTAGTTGGGTAAATACCCTGGTGTTTAAAGGTAATATCATACTTTAGTTTTTGTCAAAGAAATACAGATTCATGGGCAAAAATAGCAAGGAAGATTCAGTAGCAGTCATCTGTGAAAATTTCAATCCCACACGTTGCTTACTTTTTGAGAAAAGAGTGACTAAACTGCCACAGTATTTCTTAAGCCTTTCTCTTTTATTTCTGATCTTTTAAAAAATCAAACAGATTTTTGGTCGTCGTTTTATTCATTTCTGGATAAATACACCATATCAGGCGGAAACAAAAATTAACGCCAGGTTTCTACCAGCATCATCTTCATATCCTGAAAGTTATACGTAAATCTGTGAACATTTCTATTTTGGTTTCTTACCAAAGTATGATACTACCTTTAACCCTAGATCTGTCAGGAACCACTGACTCATGTTGTTGACAAGGATGGTGATATAAATAAAAATATAAATGCCATTGAAGTCTGTCTACGTGAAATCATGTACTTACTGCTTAATGGGATCTGTTGTCCATTAGAATAAGCACATGCTGGTAAACAACACGTTGGCTGTTATCCTTTTCGTCAAGGCCCTCTGCATGGCTAAAATGAAATGCTGCGCTAAAGCCGATACGTAACATTCCGTGTAACCATAGTCTATAAGTCTATGTGGTTGTCTAGAGCTAGGTCTAGGTCTTCGCTCCGTTGGAAATACGCGGAGACACCACTGGACAATAGACATAGCCATGGAAGCCCATTTCGGACACGGCCTAAGCTGAGGCCTTCATTCGGCTTCATCATGTGGCCTAGTCCCTTTGTTTTATTGTGTGGGCCACAAAATGGCGGTAACAAAATAACTCCCAAGCCTAGCCTTAAGCATGGGACCTTTCTCAAACCTTGGCTCCGGATCCGGCTCCGGCTTCGTCTCTGTTTTCATACCCTGAAAATACAGGTTGTGGTTTACCATTGAAGCTGAAGCTCTGTTGTCCTTTTCAAACCAAAGAATCTGCAGCCAAAAAGCCTCTATTTTGGAACCTGTAATTTTGAAATGAATTCACGAAATGGAGCCGGAGCCTGAGCCGGAACCGAGCTTTGAGAAATTGCCCTTGGTTTCGCAAAGACATAATCAGTCACTTTGGTTATTGATTTGAACACGGAATTTCCTCTTCCTAACATTAACAGATTGAAGCTTCTTCAGAGCTTCAGGACCCGTCATCGACTGGACGGATTGAGCAACCTTCACTACAACGAGCCAAAGTACGAAATTCACGCTCTCTACACCAACATCTCAGTGGATATTCACAAAATCCGAATCATCGTACCAGCGCCTCACCCACCGGCGGTACCCGTGATGTCCCAGGGAGATAGGGAGACGGAGTTCGCCCAAAAGTCCACTCTGCTGAACGACAGACGTGTAGCTGCCGCTAGAGCTGCTCTGGCTAAAGGTCACGTGAAGACAAAGTCCAGATCAGAGGTCAAACAAGAGCCAATGAGTGGACAGGATCATCCCAAATCACTCAATGAGAGTAATACTTAGTATGGGCGTTGGTGAAAAGGAAGCTCAGGCTCAGGTTCAGGCTCCAGCTCTGACAAAATATAGGTTGTGGTTTTTCACTTAATCTGAAACCATTTTTTCCTTTTCAAACCAGAGAATCTACTTCCGAACCGCAACCAAAAGCTTCTATTTTAATACCCGTTATTTCAGAATGGATTCACGAAATGGAGCTGAAGCTTGAGACGGAGCCTGATTCTCCGTTACGTAAACGCCCTATAAAATCAAACATTAAACCACGGAGTATCGGGTGTAAAGGTTGAATCTGCCCCCGGACACATTCACACGGTTGTGGCCATGTACATGTACAGTTGTCAGGGGGACACTTTTACCTGTTTAATTCTGTTCCCCGGACACGTTAAGAGGGTGGACAGATTTAACTTTTACACCGGCCATGATATACCGTCTGTTTGCCATATGAAGATATTTTCAGCTATTTTAAGCTCTATAATTATGTTGAATACGTGTCTTTCACGCACATAGGTGCATCACTTTATAGACTTCTAAATTATGTATAGAAATAGACTATATTTATCATTGATTGAAAATACATGTAAATATAATTATATGTTGTTTTTCAATATACGCCACTTTACAAGCTTTTGAATAAAATTGCTTGTGAATAAATAGAAAAACTTGTGTTAACTGAAATGTAAAAACAAATTTAGGCGGTCGGTCTCAGTGTATTTCCTTTATGGTCTTTTTTGGGGAGCTAGGCAATCCAAAATTTGCTTCGTCCTGCTGTGTCTTATAAGGGGTCGAAAAACATGCACATATAGCCTACACAACGCGTTTTTTATGTTATTGGTGCTTAATAACTGAAAAAAACCCAGTATTTTCAAGATTTTTTTTTTTTCAATTTCTTTTTTTGGGGGGGGACTAGACAATTTTTCTTTTTTTTGGGGGGGGAGGGCTCTAGCCCCTCTAGCCCCCCCCCCCCGTAGAACCGCGCCTGACCACCAGTTGAGCGAAAGGAACATACTCGGCACAATAAAACCCATTGACAAGGAAAAGGTCTGTCAGAAAACCTATAAAACAACCCCAACTTTTTATGCACAAATCAATTGGATTACTGCTCTCAGTTACCTAGATGACATCACAGTTTTGCTCATGAATATGGAAATTGTAATAAGCATACAAACCAAAAAACCTGTTGTTAAAGGTAATATCATACTTTGGTTTTTATCAAAGAACTTCAGATTCATGGGCAAAAATATCAAGACAAATACAGTCACAGTCATCTGTGAAAACTTAAGTCCAATACGGTGCCCACTTTTTGAGAAAACAGTGAAAATCAGCCACAGTATATCTTAAGTCTTTTCTCTTGTATTTTTGATCTTTTAAAAGATCAAAAAGATTTTCAGTCGTTGTTTTACTAATTTCTGGATATACACCATTTCAGATTTAAATATTTTAACGGTATGTTTCTATCACCACCATCTTCATACCCTGCAAGTTATACGTAAATCCGTGAACATTTCTGTTTTGGTTTCTTACCAAAGTATTATATGATACTACCTTTAAGTTGTCCGAAAAACAGTCAGGTCGGCGATGAGAATACCCCCCTCTCGTGACGTTACCCCCTTGCACCACCGGGGTGTTACAAAAAATCCAATTTAGGGACCTTTTCCAAACCTCAGCTCCGGCTCCGGTTCCATTTTGTGAAACCATTCTAAAATAACGGGTATCAAAATAGAGGCTTTTGGCTGCTGTTCGAACTAGATTATCTGGTTCGAAAAGGAAAACAGAGCTAAAACCTGAGTTAGAATGAAAAACTACAACCTATTATTTTCACTTTTTCAACATGTGGATGAGAGAGCTAGCTGGAGCCAGAGCCTGAGCCGGAGCCAAGGTTTGGAAAAGGGCCTAAGCCTACAGCCAAAAAACAATATTGATGTATTAATTGTATCCAGTTGTATTATCATCATTGTATAAGGTGTCCCACTGAGGCCACCGTAGATTTCAAAGTACAATGACGCTATTTGTTTAATACTGCACTGTACACGTACATTAATCTGTTCTAATTCTGCCTTGCACTTGCAAAGCACAAACCCTTTACAAATATTTCACAATGAAATAACTCTGTTATGGGAACCCTATATTATCTACAGTCTCCTGTCAGCTGTGCTTAATTTTTTCTCGTGGGGAATATTACACACAAGCAACATGTTTGATTGTCTGAGTGATAGTTAGGCCGACTGTGGTGTGGAACTGGCATCCTTTCCATTTAGTCAACTACAATCATACTGCCAATAATGCGGGCTGTATCGGCCAAATCGGTGCTGGTTTTGGTGGCCGTGATGACTGTTTATGGACTGCTGTGGTCAATGCTAAGTCTGAAGGAAACCGATCACTCCATACGTGCTGTAGGTAAGGACAGGTCATTGAATTTACTTCACAAATTCTTTATCTCTTAGCAGAGTAATTCTGGCCATAAAGTTATGTTATACTGAAGGCCACTAACGGAAAGGTAGTATCATATTTAGGTAGCATACCGGAACAGAAACCTTCACATATTTTCCTATAACTTACAGGGTAAAAAGATGGTGATGGTAGAAACATACCGTTAAAATGTTTCTGTCTGAAATGCTGTATTTATCCAGAAAAGAGTCAAACCAATGACCGAATTTATTTTTGATCTTTTAAAGATTTGACATAAAAGAGAAAAGACTTTTTGAGAAATACTGTGGCAGTATTTTTTTTTCACGATTTTCTCAAAAGGTGGGCACAGCGGGACAACAAAATTCACACATGACTGTTACTGGATCTTCCCTGATATTCTTGCCCATGAATCTGTATTTCTTTAACAAAAATCAAAGTGTGATATAACCTTTAATTCATGGTCATTTGAACGTTGTAGGGCTTTTTGTTCCTGTTAGTATTCTTTGGTCAGAGTTGTGAAATGCAAACACAACTTCGGAGTGAGCAGCCAAAATGGTCGTCCACGGTATGTACATGTAGTATGAGTAATGGCGTGCGTTGATTACGAATCTACCATTTTAGTCAGTCATGTCGATCTAAACTTTGGACCTCTCTATAAATGGCAAACACTATATCTACGTTTCTCATGTGAACAGGTTTTTGTTTTTCATGCTGTTGTATATAAATGAATTAGTCATTTAAAAGGCGTATGCAACGTTGGTAAAGGTGACAGAACAGCACTCATACTTTGTCTGATCCACCATGTACATGAAATGATAAGCCTGTGAAAATGTGAGCTCAATCGGACATCTGAGTTACGAGAAAATAGCTGCGAAGCCCGACTCAATTTTTCTTATAAAACATAAAGAATGGTTTTGATCTTACCCCGAAATAATTTCTGGATAAATAAATCATTTAGGGTATTTAAACAGTATGTTTCTACCACCACCATCTTCATATCCTGAAAGTTATACGTAAATCTGTGAACATTTCTGTTTGGGTATATGTTACCAATCCTGAACTGTATATACTCAAACCAACCCGCCTGTGCACTCATTCATGAACATTCAAAGACGCATGACAATCGCAAATCTAAGGCAACATAAAGTTCCAAAACAGAGATTATTCAAACCACCATCTACTTGGCATCCCAACACTCAGAATGCTAAACTGAAGCCAGCAAGATGGAACTCGCCCATAATGAGACTGAAAAATCCTACACCATAATGTCCCAAACACAGAACTCAGAACTGTCAGCCATTGTTGGGTAGCGGCACTTTTTCTTTAATATTATCTTGGTCATGCGCATAATTAAGTCTCGACAAGTGGTTATTCAAATGAGGCGCTGTATTGAAATTACTGACAATGGCAGTGACTAGGTTCACAACCTGAAAGGTTCAGTTGATATCATTGTTGAAGTTTACCTTCAAATCAAACATGCAAACAGATTGGGTTGGCATGTAAATGTGTAATGTACAGTGTCACTTGCATTTGCAGCTTTACCTTTGTGCGAAGTTGATTCATTTCACATTGAAGTAAACATCATAATGTTGTTAACCAATACGTATATAAATTTAGTTTCCTGCTTGAAATGCTGTATGCATATTAGTATTACACGCTAAATAGTTCTCACTGCCCAAGAATAGGCCCATAATTATTACAGTCCTCCGTATATGACTTGACCGCGTAAAGACAATACCATACTTTGGTTTTTATCAAAGAAATACAGTGAGATTCATGGGCAAAAATATCAAGACAGATACAGTAACAGTCATCTGTGCAAATTTCAGTCTCATACGGTGCTCACATTTTTAGAAAACAGCGAAAAACTGCCACCGTATTTTTTAAGTCTTGTCTCATTTATTTTTGACCTTTTTAAAGATCAAAAAAAAATTAACGGTTTCTACTATACCACCATCTCCATACCCTGTATGTAAGTTATACGTAAATCTGTGAACATGTATGTTTTGGTTTCTTACCAAAGTATGATACTACCTTTAAGAATGCAACGAACGTCCGAGAAATCGAGGCCAACTCAGGTGGCCCGTATAAATGGGGTCAACTGCTCCCATTCCTGTGATTATGTGCTGCAAAATGAAATACTGGTACTTGTCCTTGCTCAGAGCTGCCCCGGCCAACTGTTCAACCTTTCACCGGCTGGCACATGGCTGGCTAAGGATACAAGGCTTTAAAAACAAGGACGTATACAAATTTCAAAAATGTGTCCTTCAAAGCTCAATATACCACATGTTATGGTCATTTTCAGATGTGAGTAAAAATGAACTGTGGTCAATTGAAATATGATGTCGGTATAAACAGGAACTAATCGGCCCAGCCCCGACAATTCGCTCGGTCGGTTCGGCCTTTCACGCATCTTTTCTTATTTCTTAATTGTCCAAAGCAAGAGCGTGGAGTGGGTGAGGAACTCGTTGGGTCGATTTCACGAAGCCCTACGGTCATAGGTGTCGAATTCTTTTCATGATAAGGAGATGATGTGTGTCCCATGCGAGGGAGCGAAACGACCGTAGAAGTTTGTTGGAGGGAGATACTCCCTCCCAAACCAGGGACTTGTTATTAAAAACAGAGTCGAAAAGTCGCATTTTAGAGCATTTAAAAACGATATTCAGAAGAATTAATTATAGTATTCACTGCGAAGACGTAAAAAAGAACAAGGATCATGTAATATTTTCAAAAAATAAACTTGAATGACATTCAACTCCAAAATATTTGGGGGGGGGGGGGGGTGATACACGCCATACCCCCACCTCAGGGATCGACACCCCCCCCCCCCCCCGGGGGGGATCGACACCCACTGGCCTACGATCGATCGTAACACGAGAAACGAAGAATAACCAATCGTAAACATTCATTATTTGTATACCATCACATCAAACAAAGTACTCATGTCTGGTAAACATAATAGGCCTATACCAGTGGTGTGTGTAGCGCACCCCTGTAACTGTGTATAGTTGCTGAATTTGACTTTGGACTGTCGATTTTATTGATGAATGCTGGAAGCCATTTTGCGATTTAGCACAGACAAAGGAATGGGACGTCAGATAGGCCAATGCTTGTGAAGATTCGTTCAAACGTTCCTAAAAGTCAGTTCAAAATGAAACAACTTAAAGATGTTTGAGAAATGGAAGTGTCATTATTTTGGTTGAAACTTTTTTAACAGCAAATTTTCTAAGCTGATAAGGTTTTGGCCAATTGAATTTTCGGTAATCTGTCGTTTAAACTGTTTCATGACGTGTGACTGTCATAGAATATTAAAAGATACACGATTGTACACGTGATTTAACTGGATGTGGGCCTAAAAGAAACAATTTGTGGTTGCATTAAGTGTATTCTGCATCCATCGTGCGTGTAGTGCGTCTATAATTATGCAGGTTTATAAAAGACGGAAATAATTACTTTTCTGACATTCTGATATTCAAAATGGAAATTATGTATGACGTCAGACAAAATCTCACCAATTCGAGGCATTTGGGACCGTATTTAGGCTGGAAAATGGGTTTTGAGAAGACCTATAAGCTACGTAACATGCCGTCTTATAATTATCATGGCTAGTTAAGGATATACAGCCTTAAAGGGAGCATATAGGATTTGCAAGGCCTCCAAAATAATGTAATCAGTTTTAGACAGAAAATGGACTAAACAGTTCAAAAACAGTGCAAACAGTCACCATGGGAAATCTCGGTTCATCAGATGCTGGGTTTTTCAAGGAAATCAAGATTTAGTGTCTTTTCCAAATATCGTTCGTCCGAATGATTTTTGGAACAAACATAAGGGACACACACCCTCCCCTGGGTTGCTTTAGTTATCCCCTTTCACTCAAGGCATGAAGATGGTGCTGGTAGAAACATACAATTAAAACATTTCCATCTGAAATGCTGTATTTATCCAGAAATTAGTAAAGCAAAGACCGAAAACAGTTTTGATCTCGAGGTAAAATCAAAACCATTCTTCATGTTTTATAAAAATAATTGAGTCGGGTTTTCGCTATTCTCTCGTGACTCGGATATCCGATTGAGCTCAAATTTTCACAGGTTTATTATATCATGTACATGTTTGATCAGACAAAGTGTGAGTGCTGTTCTATGACCGATACCAATCATGTATTAGGTCCTCTAGTTGTGACCACTGCTTCGGTGTCTTACTCGGTAAATGTCATCTCGGGCTATTTTTCTCTAAAACGTGATAAATATTAGTACTTTCATTCAGCTATACAGCTATGTTGACTTTCCACTTCCAGTAATTGTCATGATACTAAGGTAACAAATTATTGTATGTCTGCTAGGCCTGAATATTTCCACATTTTCATCTCCCTTGTGCATGTCTATTTTCTCTTAAGTAGAAATTGATGAATCGTCATATCGATATTCCGTCCAGAAAAGGTGGGAAAAAAATGTTCAACCAAAACGACGGACCCAGGTTGCACAACCTCAACAAACTGGAACCTGGGGCCAATTTCATAGAGCTGCTTAGCACAAAAAATTGCTTAGCACAAAAATAGCTTGCCCAATAAAACAGACCAGCATTGAAAATTCTATTTGATATTCTTGGTCAGCGAACAATAGCCAAATAACAATCGCAAGTGATACACAACACATGGACATTTGGTTGTTAATCCTGTTTTTACTAAGACAGAAATGTCATGCTTAGCGAATTTTTGTGCTGAGCAGCTCTATGAAATTGCTCCCAGTTTCAAACGCACCATTGACATGGCCTCAATCTTGGCTTTATCTTGCTAAATGAGAAAAGCACCACGCGTAACGTCCTATGAATCTGTCTTAACCACGCAAAGTGATTGCCGATCATAGAGCCAGGGGCCGATTTCACTAACGCTTTGCGATCATCGTAAAGCCCAAATCCATCGCTAAACAGAAAATCGATCGCTACTTTGCATAGCAATTTTCCGTTTAGCGATGGATGTGGGCTTTACGATGATCGCAAAACGTTAGTGAAATCGGCCCCAGGTTTGCCCGACTTAAGCCAACACCTTTGCCCCATTTTTGACCCTTGCGTGTGCCTTGTGCCCCCATACGATGACTCTGTCACCGCCCCAACTCGTCCAAAAGTCAGAAACAGATGTTTATACTAAACCCATGAAATCAATCATTTTCATTTTGCATTTCCTTAGCCAAGGCTTTAAAGGTAATATCATACTTTGGTTTTTGTCAAAGAAATACAGATTCATGGGCAAAAATATCACGGAAGATACAGTAACAGTCATCAAACAAAGATCAAAAATAAAAGAGAAAAGACTTAAGAAATACTGTGGCCGTTTTTCACGATTTTCGGTAAACGTGGGCACCGAATGGGACTGAAATTTTCACATGACTGTGACTGTGTCTCCCTTGATATTTTTGCCCATGAATCTGCACTTCTTTGACAAAATCCAAAGTATGATATTACCTATAAGCACTGTATGTAAATTACCCAACCGGAAAGGTATAATATTAACTAAGCCATGAGTTGCATTGAAGCCAATATTTATAGTTTTATAGGCATTCCTTACCACGCAGAACAGGGGCAATAATTTATGTACAAACTCTCATAAACATTCTATGCTGAAAATACAGCCTGGCAACGATCTGGCATATTTGACACATTATAGGCCCAGACATTACCTTGGGCCAAATTTTCTCTGCAGCGGATTACAACATTTAAAGGTATAGTATCATACTTTGGTAGCATACCGAAACAGAAATCTCCATAGATGTACCTATAACTTACAGGGTATGAAGATGGTGATGGCAGAAACATACCGTTATTATTGCTCTGCATGAACACTGTATTTATCCAGAAAAGAGTAAAACCAATTTTCGTAAACAATTTTGATCTTTTAAAGATAAAAAAATAACGGTGAAAAGATTTTTAAAATACTGTGGCTGTTTTTCACTGTTTTCTCAAAAAGTGAACACCGTATGGGACTGAAAATTTCACAGTGACTCTTACTGTATCTTCTTTGATATTTTTGCACATATGAATCTGAAATTTTTAAAGATGACTGTAACTGTATCTTCCTTGATATTTGTGTACATGTATCTGTATTTCTTTGAAAAAAACCAAAGTACCTATATGATATTACCTTTAAAGGGCGGGTACCTGAACATTTGTTTTTGTTAAAGCTAATATCATACTTTGGTTTTTGTCAAAGAAATACAGATTCATGGGCAAAAATATCAAGGCAGATACAGTCACAGTCATTTGTGAAAATTTCAGTCCCATACGGTGCCCACTTTTTGTGAAAACCGTGAATAACTATCACTGTATTTCTTAAGTCTTTTCTGATCTTTTAAAAGATCAAAAAGATTTTCGGTCGTTGTTTAACTAATTTCTGGATAAATAAACCATTTCAGGCGAAAACATTTTAACGGTATGATTCTACCACCACCATCTTCATACCCTGTAAGTTATACGTAAATCTGTGAACATTTCTGTTTTGGTCTCTTACCAAAGTATGATACTACCTTTAAGGGAAAACGGGATAGGTTAGAACATGCATATATGAATATATCGTACTACTACTAGGCTTCATCAACTGTTCTTCCATGACAATGACTTCTGTTAATGATATAGGACTGGCAAAACAAAATTAAAAATAATGACTATGGTTTTTAATTATAGTTTCAAATTTGGACCTTGAAATTTTTCCAAGGTGACGATGATTATTTATTTTGTAATAATGACGAGCGAGTTGGCTATGGTGGGCGTCTGTTGCATTATGTCTCTTCCATAATAATAGACCTTGCCGTACACTCCAGTGAGGGGCTGCATCATGGCTTCCCCGTAATAAGTACGTGTATGCGCTCTATGCAGACATGCACCTCATCAAGTGGGCCGCAACGACCTTAAAGGTTTACTGTAATCAAATTTGGGAAAGGGTGAAAGTGCTTTAAAATTATTGCTTAATACATAAATAATGACTATATAAAATTGTATTTTTATGTAAGTGCTTAATTTTCACCAAAAAGTTACAAAATCAGTACATGAATGCCCCGCCCCCCCCAAAAAAAAAAAGTCCCCTTTGAAACCGATCCTCGCAACAATAGCGTGTGACGTCACATACAGAACTAGTATAGGCTCCCACCACACTATACTGCGTGGCGTTCTGCATGTGACGTAATCACGGTTTTTCGTCGCGAAAAGTGGGGTTTCTATTTGGGTCTGAAATACCTCCTTTTTCTATGTACAATATTTTTAGCACAAACATTGATAGACAGGTTGAGTTTAATACCAAAACAGATGTTTTTAACTTCATGTAAGTTTTGATTACAGTAAACCTTTAAGATAATAAAAACAAACATGGAAAAGTACATACTACCAAATGATTCATGTCATTGCAATCGAGATAAACGCGGCTGAAGTTTGGCAGTTGCTACAAAGGCTGGTTTTCTGTTAACCTGAATGCAAATTTCAACATGCCGGACCAAGAGAGAGTTATAATATTGAGATATATTCTTATTGCGAGAAGCACTATCTTCTGCAACAACTGTCGGGTGCGGGCCGTGCGCAGTTCAAAACGACACTTCCTTGGGACGTTTCCGTAGGCACGGCAGAAAATCGACGTTTGAAGCCGTTCCGCTCTTCTGCCGATAAAACCGGCAAGCCCTGTCGGCAGTTGGTTCAAACGTCGACATTCTGCTGTGTCTAATTCAAATGTCGGGCCAAATGAATTAAACACGGCAAATCCCGTGCTGTACAAGTGCAAGTGCATGCATTGTAGAAAATGTGTACATGTACATGAACTCAGTCTGTTAGCATGTTTGATTTCAAGGAAATCTTCAACAATGAAATCAACTGAACCTTTGCGAACCTGGCCACTCACTGTCATTGTCAGTAATTTCAATACAGTGCCCCCATTTGAATAACCACCTGTAGAGTTAATGACATGTACATGTACGTACGTGACTTGTATAGAAAAATGGCACTACACGTCACAGCAGTTATTCAATAGTTGCATAGGCCTACATGTACTTCTTCCTTCACGCGTACCTTTTTACTTACGGAGTCCCTAAGGGGACTGAGAAAAAAAAGTTGGAGAGGGGATTTTTTTTTCAGAATTATTCCGTTCCCTCGAAATACTATTTCGTGGGAAATAAATACTATTCCGTTCCCTCGAAATATTATTTAATTCCCTCGAAATACTATTTCTAAGCTTGCACTTTTATTGGCCATGCAGTTCATTTGCCTCAAACCAAAAATCAAATAGGACATAGTTTGGTCCCACGGCCTCGAGAGGCAAAAATCTCACAAAAAATCGACCGCACACATGAGGTAAAAGTGCTTATTTTATAAAAGTGATATTTCTTTTGCTCAGCAGATAGCTCTCGTGTGGGGCGGCCTTTAGGAAGACACGTTAACGTCTGAAAGTGAACATTTAAAGAGACACTGAGGACAATTAAGGAGAAATTTCGATGTCTCCTTAAGGTATCAGCTACCTTTTAAAGACAAATTGTCTCCGTCTATATTTTGATATAAGACATAAAATGTTCTCAATATAAACATAATTATGTCAATTTCAAGTTCATCGGTTTGGATAATGTCGAGAAATAGGTAAGTAAAGGTTTGTGCACGACCCTATGGGAATGTTTTCCTATAAGTACCCAACCTCGTTTTCATTAAAATGGCGTTTATATTTTTCGTTATTTCAGTAACCCAGGTACCAGTCGGATACAAAATCGAGACCTCGTTAATACGTCACACAGAGCAGCCTTCGTGGAATGTCAGTTATAACACCTGTCACGTGACACATTCTTGCCCGGAGTGTTCGGATTTAAATGCAATACCCAATCTCGGTGAGTATCATTACATAGTAATAGGGATGGATGCCCAATTGGTAGAATGTACTTGATATCGCTGTGACTTTCTTCTCTATTGCACTGTCATGGTAAAGAAAAAAACAAAAATGATCATTTCGATTGTTGAATAAAGTAATGCAAACATTCCATATACAAATATTGACTGATAGTAAACTAGAGTGTAATAGTGATCAAAACTTTATTTCGCTGTGACTTTCTCTCCATTGCACTATAATGGTGGTAAAGAAAAAACACCATGATCATTTTGAATCAAGTAATACATACATGTAATATACAAATATTGACTGATGACAGGGTGTATATACAAATATTGACTGATGACAGGGTGTAATATACAAATATTGACTGATGACAGGGTGTAATATACAAATATTGACTGATGACAGGGTGTAATATACAAATATTGACTGATGACAGGGTGTATATACAAATATTGACTGATGACAGGGTGTAATATACAAATATTGACTGATGACAGGGTGTAATAGTGAAGTATACCCACCACTGACCACTATTTCACTGCTTCTCTTCAGCGTGAACTCAATTCTTTCCACACGGTGCTCAATTGGGTCAAAGTACGGCTGGATGGTTGCTATGGGAGAGTCCATTGGTTGCTGCTTCGTATGCGTGCGGTTTTTGTATAGCGGCCTGTGAGCCATCACAATGCAACAATTTAGCTTCAGCGTTCGAATATTTAAAAAAGAATGCAAGCACTTCTGCAAAAAGTCCTAAATGTGCATATATTATAATTAACGAAACGAACCAATTGACGAACAGTTCATCAAAATAATGAAAAAGACCAATCCAAAAGCATGCTCTAGAAACAGTATACAATAGTACGCTGCTATAATGAACATGGCATTAAGATGCATCCGTCGACTGTCAAGTAGCTTGTCAAGTTACTTTATTGGGAATTAGAGGGATCTTGACGTGTATAGTTATAGCAGTGGTCTCTGTTTCTATACGACTGGAAAAGTGATCTCATAAAGTTCAAGTTCTCGTAGTAATGGGCAGACATGACGTCCTGCAATGAATGGCCTAATTATCCATGTTGAAAGATCGTATTGCTTTTTTCACAACCACCCAAGTCAACGACAGGCCGATGTCGCTAGCTGAATCCTCAACGGAGCAGCAGCTGGAAAAGCGCCTATGCCCCGACCAGACCTGGGCAATGAGACACGCCGTGTCCGCCGGGAACGCCCGCTTACAGGGGCTGGCCCGGGCCCGAGACACCAATAGCAGAAGCTCCCTCGGTCAGCCTCTAACGCAACAAAGACTGCCGTCACATGGGGTTCCATGCACTGGGGACTATCTGAACTACCCCGGGGGACATTGGGTACCAGCGACATGCCAACCAAAGTGGAAGGTATCAAACTCTTCATTTAATTACGAAGCCATGGGCCTTTCTCAAAGCTCGGCTCCGGCTCATGCTCCGGCTTCGTCTCTGTCATCCATAATGCTGAAAATATAGGTTGTGGTTTTTCATTGAAGCTGAAGCTCTGTTTTCCTTTCCAAACCAGAGAATCTACTTCAGAACCGCAGCCAAAAGTTTCTATTTTGTCACCCGTTATTTTAGAATGGATTCACGAAATGGAGCTGGAGCTTTACTACTTTTATTACCTACCTTCCCACATTACGGTGTAATTATGAAACAACCCTGTACGTGATTATATGGTCACTAAATTCCACACGTCACACAAAGTCTCAAAAGGGGCCACCGTACTTAAAGGTTTACTGTAATCAAATGTAGTATAGGGGTGAAAGTGCTTTAAAACTATTGCTTAATGCGTAATTAATGACTATATTAACTTATATGTTTATGTAAATACTTAATTCTGATCCAAAGTTACGAAATCAGTACACGGTATGCCCCGCCCCTAAAAAAGGTCCTCCTTGGAACCGATCCACACAACAATAGCGTGTGACGTCACATGCAGAACTAGTATAGGCTCGCACCACAGCATACTGTGTGGCATTCTGCATGTGACGTAAGCAAGGTCTTTCGTCGCGAAAAGTTGGGTGCTAAATTATGGATCTAAAATACCTCGTTTTTCTACACATACAATGATAGACAGGTTGAGTTTTGTAACAATACAGATGTTTTTAACTTCACATGAGTTTTGATTACAGGTAACCTTTAAGTCTTGAAACAAAGCGAGCCCGGCGGCTGTTTACTTTATAATAGTGTAATTTATATGGACGTCATACTGTTATCGCTATATTGTAGTTCAAAATGCATGTTTCGTAAAAGGACATGTTCGGCTATTTACCAAATAAGCCTATTCGCCCATCAAAACGCCTTGAAGTCTTGTACCTACCTGCTTCATTTTTTGTATATTATACGAAGGTAATTTCGTTTTAATTTTCGCAATCTGTTCTGTATCTATGGTAACCGAATTTACTGACGTAAACAACATGCTGTGCCGCTGTATGTGGTCCGGTCCGATGGGGGAAAAAACAAACAGCTCTCCCGTATAGCATTATACCCATCGGCCGCCGAGTGACCCGTACTATCCGGAGTTTCATGATGAAAACAAAATCCTCATTTTCATGAGTTTCGCAAAATAGTTGCTTCCAAAGATTCAACCTGTAGGGAGAGTTTGTTTGGTTCAGTCGTTTGTTTGTCGGTTGTAGAGGGGTGGGGGGGGGGGTGTTGAGGTGTTTGTTTGTTTGTGACAATAATGCCTCTTAAAGGTAGTATCATACTTTGGTAGCATACCGAAACAGAAATCTTCACAGATTTTCTTATAACTTACAGGGTATAAAGATGGTTATGGTACAAACACCCTCTTCGAGTTTTTCTGCCTGAAATGCTGTATTTATCAAGAAAAGAGTAAAACCAAAAAACCGAAAACAATTTTGATCTTCGGAAGATCACAAATAACGTTGAAAACAGTTTTAAAGTACCACGGGCGTTTTTCACTGTTTTCTTAAAAGGTGGGCACCGTATGGGACTGGAATTTCACAAATGACTGTTATTGTATCTTTCTTTTGTTTTGTTTTTTGTTCCGCAATTATTTGTTCAAAAATTATTCCGCATGAAATTGTATATTTGTTCAGAAATTAGTAAAACAACGACCGAAATTCTTTTTGAAAGATCAAAAATAAAAGAGAAAAGACATAATACTTAGGCCGTTTTTCACCGTTTTCTCAAAAAGTGGGCACTGTATGGGACTGACATTTTCCCTGTATCGTCCTTTATATATTTGCCCATGAATCTGTTTTCGTATTTCTTTGATAAAAACCAAAGTATGATATTACCTTTAAGAGATAAATTCTACCTTTTAACATTTTATTTGTGGATTGTTGTTTATTATTATTTTACAGGTCGCTATTATAGTTCCCTACAGAAACCGCACCTTCCAATTGTCCATATTCTTACGGTACATGGTTCCATTTCTTCAAAAACAACAGCTGGAGTTTGCCATCTACATTGTTAACCAGGTAAATCGATCATGCAGTCCAATAACATATGGATTTATATAAGAATTTACTCATCAAAACTTTATACACAGAAGATGCAAAATCACAATGGGAGACTTTTTGGAGAGTCGGTCTTGAGTCAACAGCGCACGCGCAAACCATGCTTGCGCAATTGTGAGCATGCGCGCGTTGTATTGCGCGTGCGTGCGCGTGCGCTGTTTACTCTCCCATTGGTAATCACTTTGACACAAAACATATTATTGTCAATATAATTTGAGACAAATATACAATTTTAAATATGAGAGACATTATCTAAAAAAATGTGGCAGCTATGTGTGAATCAAACTATCTTTTGAAAAGTGAACAAAGAAAGATTGACTGGAGTGGGATTCGAACCAAAGACCTCCAGAATACCTTTCTGGCCATATGTGTCGATTTCTTTTCATGATTGGTGGTGGTGGTGGGGGGTGATTGGTGATTTGGTGTCCTATGCGAGAGATCGAAACGACCGAGCGGGGGAGGCTGTGGGAGGTTGGATACCCCCTTCCCACACCAGGGACTTGTTAATAAGGAGTCAAAAATTCGCATTTTAGAGCATTTAAAAACAATATTCAGAACATTTAACAAAGTATGAATTCACTGCGAACACAAAAAACGACAAGGATCATGTAATATTTCTATACAATAAACTTGAATGACATTCTACCTCGAAATATTGGTAGGGATGATAAAACACGCCACCCCCCCCCCCCCCCCCCGACAAGGGGGTACGGATTTAGCCCGGGACAAAATGGCGGCGTTCAGTATATTCGGTGACAAGCAGACGACGGCCAGTACATTTCGTGTTGAATATCACCTCTTCTTGAGGCCTCAATGAGTAGAATTGTTGTATAAAAGGTCCTTTTATTTGAATTTAAGCAAGCTAGATTAGAAGGCCAAGAGGCCTGGGTGTCCTTCTCCGACTTTAAAGGTAATATCATTCTTGATGTCATTCTTTTGTCAAAGAAATACAGATTCGTAGGCAAAAATATCAAGACAGATACAGTAACAATCATCTGTGAAAATTTCAGTCCCATACGGTGCCCACTTTTTGAGAAAAACAGTGAAAACGGCAACGGTATTTCTTAAGTCTTTTCTCTTTGATCTTTTAAAAGATCGTAAAGATTTTCGGTCGTTGTTTTACAAATTTCTGGATAAATACACCATTTCAGGCGGAAACAATGTAACGGTATGTTTCTACATACCACCATTTTCATACCCTGTAAGTTTTGGGTAAATCTGTGAACATTTCTGTTTTGGTTCTTACCAAAGTATGATATACTACCTTTAACAATTTAATTTGTTTTCTGAGACAAGGGATCATGGAGATATTTGCTGAATTATATGGCAAAGACCCTGCTTAGTCATGAGATCCCATTCATCTGTGAAGGTTTTACCGATATGTTAAAATGTATTTGCCTCATTTTCCCCTCAGGAATTAAAACTGAAAAATATTATTCAAACACTGAGGCTTATCCATGGCACAGGAAACTAGGTCGGGATGAAAACAAAAATTGACTCCTAGAAAGGGAAACCAAATTAATCATGCATTTTTTGCTTTTGTGCTCGGGGAAGCTCCAACAAAACTCGTTTGAAAAAGAGGACTGGGAATTGAATAAGTAGAATAAATAATCCTCATCTTTATTTAATTTGAATAAATAATACATGTGTAGAATTGGCCCCCAGTTAAACACGCCCAAAGCCTCATGCATATTTCATTCGTATGCCAGCTGCACGTTGATGTATTGCACACAAATCTCGACAGCTCTGTGATGGATTGCTTGTATTATATAGGATACTGGACCAAACATGGCGTCCATAATTATGTTACGGTGGCGAATTCAACGATCGGTGCCCTCTTTTTTTCTATCTACGTTTGTTTGTAAAAGTTCTTCTCAACTTGCCGCTGGTATATGATCCTGTATACTGCCGCTAATAGTGCCTACGTGTCATCATGCATGTGGTGTTTAATATGTATTTATGTGCACAATGTGCCGTCCTGACGAAAAAAATGTTTAAAGGTAGTATCATACTTTGGTAAGAGACCAAAACAGAAACGTTCACAGATTTACCTATAACTTACAGGGTATGAAGATTGTGTTGGTAGCAACATTCCGTCAAAATTGTTTTGCCTAAAATGGTGTATTTATCCAGAAATTAGTAAAACAACGACCGAAAATCTTTTTGATCTTTTTAAAGATCAAAAATAAACGAAAAAAGACTTAAGAAATACTGTGGCTGTTTTTCACTGTTTTCTCAAAAAGTGGCCAATGTATGGGACTGAAATTTTCACAGATGATTGTTACTGTATCTGTCTTGATATTTTTGCCCATGAATTTGTATTTCGTTGATAAAAACCAAAGTATGAAATTACCTTTAATCACAATTTCATTTCATGAATTGCTTGTCCTGTTTCAGGCGAACGAATTGGCGTTCAACCGCGGGATGCTATTAAACATCGGCTTTTTGGAAGCCTTGAAATTCACTGATTGGGACTGTTTCGTGTTTCATGATGTGGACCATCTGCCTCAGAGTGAATTCAACCCCTATGGCTGCGTGGATCTTCCTAGGCATTTCATCGGTGGAGCAGACAATCGCAACTACAAGTAGGATTTGGATGTGTGTTTTTATGCTTACTGGGGCCATTTCCAAATCTCGGCTCTGACTCAGGCTCTGGCTTCGTCTCTGTCATCCATCATAAGGCCACATAAAAAAAAAAATTGTTTAGCGTCCACCTCTTCCAAATTTTCTAGGTAGGGAGGGAGGTTTTTATTTTTATTTTTTATTTTAAGGATAGAATGGCAACATGCCTGTGGAAGAAAAGATACATGGTATTCATGGTCAGAAAACATGTTAGGAAGATACTGAAGACCATAGAAGCTTTCAAGATATCTGATATCAAGATATCTGACCATTGGAAATTTCAGTAAACTAGAGAAACCTAAGTAAAAGCATTAAAATAACCCTCGATCGGAATGTGTAGACTTGACTCAAGTCGGGTTACGGTAGTTCTAGTCATGCGCTCGGCTGATATTCTTTCAGTCCGCCACATCGGTACAAATTTCCGGAACGTTGATTATCAAATGTCCCTTCCGCTTAAATTTGTACATTTTTCGCATGCTGCGGCTTCTACCCCAGGTGGCCTTCATGATGTTTAGTCCGAAAATTACGGTAGATATTAGCGCACACTGCTTTTACATACAAGAAATATTTGTTTCCCCCAATATTTATTTTTTTTGAGACAAATAAAAAAGAAAAAAATAATACAGGTCGGGCTCATATCGGAGGTCGGGCGGGGACGCTAAACAAGTAATTTTTTGTATGTGGCCTAAACATATACGTTGTGGTTTTTCATTGAAGCTGAAGCTCTGTTTTCTTTTTCAAACCAGAGAATCTACTTCCGAACCGCAGCCAAAAGCCTCTATTTTGACCCTCGTTATTTTAGAATGGATGCACGAAATGGAACCGGAGCAGGAGCCTGAGCTAGAGCCGAGGTTTGGAAAAGGCCTCGGGCTTAAAGATTGTTTCCACGTGACGTCACATATCTATGCGCCATATTGGAGTGCATAATAATTATTATTGTGACATACGGTGTGCATATCGACTGGTAATACCAAACCAGTCCACGGATCTCATTAAATTTCATACACCCTCAAAATCTTTTTATAAAAGAATTTGCTGAGCCCTATTGGAAAGTCTTGTAAAAACAAAATAGATGGAACCCGGTCACCAGAGTTTGGACTTTCAAATTTTGGACTGTTTGGATGAAATCAGGCCCTAAAGTCGCTCCACCTTTGCCATGTAGATGAGGGGTACTTTTTTAGTCTGGCAACAGTTAATTTTGTAGTTTTAGGGTTGTTTTTTGTTTGACTGGAATTTTCTCAAAAAGTCATCAGTTAACCTATATAGAAAATCGAAAAGAAAATTTATTTATTTTACTGTATGGCTTGATTTGCCTCAAAAACTTATAATTATGAGCATTTAAATTTTTTTTTTTATTTATTTGGCCATTTTACATGGGAGCCTATGGGAAATTACCTCTGGCGTACGTTTTTAAATCTCGACATCGGGCTTTTGTAGGCTTGCTTGTCTGAAATTCGCATATTTTTTTTTGTATCGGGCGCCCTCTCATGTCAGTACTTTTCCAGTTGTGTCTCCCTGTTGTGTTTGCCTTAAAGGTCCAGTACAGGATTGGTAATACCCAAACAGAAATGCTCACAGATTTACGTATAACTTTCAGGGAATGAAAATGGTGCTGGTAGAAACATACCGTGTAAATATTTCGGCCCGAATATTATCCAGACATTAGTAAAACAAAGACCGAAAACAGTTTTTTGATTTCGGGGTAAGATCAGAACCATTCTGTATGTTTTATAAGAAAATTTGAATCGGGTTTTCGGCTATTTTCTCGTGACTCAGATGTCCGATTGAGCTCAAATTTTCACAGGTTTATTATATCATGTACATGTTTGATCAGACAAAGTGTGAGTGCTGTTCTTTGACCTTAACCAATCATGTATTATACCTCTAATACCATAAACGAGGTAATATGCTGTTTCTTTTATGTCACCAGGGTACCGTATTCAACAAGCTTTGGCGGCGTAAGTGGTCTTACCACTGCACAATTTAGAACAATCAATGGTTTCAGCAACAAATACTGGGGCTGGTGCTGTGAAGATGACGACATAGAACTGCGACTGCGCATGAGTAAACTTCAAAAGACTCGCTACAAAGGTCCAATTGGCTACTACAAAGCATTACGTCACAACAAAAACAGAAATAGCAAGTCGGACGGATTGGAAAAACGCAAGTAAGTAAAAACAGGTCTACATTATTATAGGAATGTACGAGAGCCCTGTAGTGCCATCAAGTATATATTCTTAAAAAGTAAAATATATTTTTCAAAATTCATTATTTTCGAGATATTTTTTTTTTTTTTTTTTTTAGATATATTTAAAAAATTTGGGTGTTTTTTTTCGAGAAATATTTTCAATTTTTTTGACGGCACTATTAAGCCACAAGCCATTACTGCGGTGTCCCGCCCGCTTTTTGTGTGGAAAACGATTTACGCTCTGCCGCACTCTTTTCTGCAGGGTGTATGTCCCCTGATACACCGCAGGGCCAATTACATGAATCGCAAGTCGGATTCGTGTATACTTCCCAGATTTGTCTTTTATGCCGCCGGCGCTGGGCCTATTTCGAAAAAAACTTCACTTTTTCAAAACGTATACTTGATGGCACTATAGGGCTTCCGTAGACAGATATAAAAACAAGCTTATTCATTTTTTGTCTCTCGACCAAAACACTAATGGAATCACAAGGATTTCGAGTTTTCAACTTCAGGCCTGAGATTAAAATCATTGCTGAAAAAAAAAAGGTTTTCTTGTTTTTTAAATACAAATACATGGGAGTTTGTTTTTTTTCCTTGAAATAAGATAAGTTGATAAGCGCAGGCATTATAGGTTTGGGGAAAGGTAAGCAAAACCATGACGTTTTCTCCTGTTTACCTAGTATTATCAGCGTCATCATTAGGATTGTAAGAGAGATAATGATGTCGACCAGCTTTAAGGGATTATTGTGCCAGCGGCGTATATAGACAAGATCGTGAAACTGGGGCCAACTGTTAAGCACAAAACTTTGCTAAGCATGACATTTCTGTATTAATAAAAACAGGGTTAACAACCAAATTTCCACGTGCTGTTCATCACTTGTGATTGTTCTTTGGCTGTTGTTCACTGACCATTAATATCAAATGGAATTTTCAATGGTGGTTTGTTTTATTGGGCGAAACATTTTTGTGCTAAGCAAATTTTTGTGCTTAACAGTTTTATGAAATTGACCAGATCACAATCATGCTTGTTCACCGTGCTATACATGGACACTTATATTATACATGTAATTGACCTGTGGTGGGTTTCTTCTTTGTCTTTTTAGTCGAGCCCTTCTAAAGGAGTCTGTTCACCGCTTGAGGACAGATGGACTAAGTGATATACGCTACGACATTAAGCGGCTGCAGCTTCACACGTTATACACCAACGTATCAGTTGATATACAGATGCTGGTGTAGTGAGTGGCCGTGCTGTGTTTTATAGGCCTATAGGCCAATATGACAAACTGTATATCGCCAAAGATGATTATTCACACTCCAAAAAGAGTGCGTGTGTGTTTATGTAAAGTCACCATGAATTTCTGTTATAACTTGCCCTAGCAGCGTACAGGATTTGCAAGGCCTCTAAAAAATGTATTGAGTTAGAGAGAAAAAAAATGGACTCCACAGTTCGCAAACAGTGCAAAAACTCACCAAGGGAAATCTTGGTTCATCAGATGCTGGGTTTTTCAAGCGAATCAAGATTTAGTGTCTTTTAAAAAGATTGTTCGTCTGAACGATTTAGTAGCATTTCTAAAGCGTGGGGTAACCGTGTCGGAGGGGGGCAAGATTATTTCGGCCGTATTTCTACTATCCAGATGAATAAAGCGTATAAAGGTACATGAAACAACGTCTGTAAGGAAGTTTATGACCTTCACTTTTGTTTAAGTACCAAATTCAGCCAAAACGCACATCTTTGCAAATCCTATATGCTCTCTTTACTTGAAACCAGAACACCGGTTCTGCCACTGGTGTCGATTTCTTTTCATGATTGGGGGGGGGGGGGGTGATTGGTGATTTGGTGTCCTATGTGAGGGAGCGAAGCGAGTCGAAAGTCGCATTTTAGAGCATTTAAAACGATATTCAGAAGAATGAAACATAGTATAAATTCACTGCGAAGACTAAAAAAACAAAACGAACATGTAACATTTCTATGCAATAAACTTGAATGACATTCAACCTCAAAATATTTGGGGGGGGGGGAAATATCCCCCATCCCCCCCCCCCCCCGGGATCGACACCCATGGGTTCTGCAACTTACTGCATAAGACACAATTACGCTTAAATTC
Source organism: Astropecten irregularis (assembly GCA_963971285.1). Taxonomy (NCBI): domain Eukaryota; kingdom Metazoa; phylum Echinodermata; class Asteroidea; order Paxillosida; family Astropectinidae; genus Astropecten; species Astropecten irregularis. The sequence continues at coordinate 25,434,689 of OZ020246.1, read as the reverse complement.
AGTAAATCTACCAACTGGTCGTTCAAAGGTCTCTAAAAGGTCGAGCTTTAGTTTATAAACCCTTGTAAACCTGAAAAGGAAATGAGTATAACTTTTTGTATAATAATATAAATGAATGCAAGAGACCAGACATTGTGAAGAAAACTTGATGTATCTTATAGCTGTTTAATATTCATTTTAATATTCATTTATCATTTTGTGCTAAAAGTCAACACTCAACAAAGTCACCCGAACCCGACAATAGAGCTGTACACACAACACGATATCCGAACTGACTTTAAACTTAAAGTTAGTATCATACTTGGGTAAGAGGCCAAAACAGAAATGTTCACAGATTTACATATAACTTTCAGGGTATGAAGATGATGCTGGTAGAAACCTACCGTTAAAATATTTCCGCCTGAAATGGTGTATTTATCCAGAAATTAATAAAACAACGACCGAAAATCTGTTTGATCTTTTAAAAGTGACCAAAAGATGAAAAATAAAACTTTTTTAAAAGAGAAAAGACTTAAGAAATACTGTGGCCGTTTTTCACTGTTTTCTCAAAAAGTGGGCACCGTATGTGACTGAAATTTTCACAGATGACTGTTACTGTATCTTCCTTGATATTTTTGCCCATGAATCTGTATTTCTTTGACAAAAACCAAAGTATGATACTACCTTTAAGCCCGCTTCATACTACTCACGTGCACAGTTAGAGGGGCTTTAATATAGGTTTTCACTGCCATTTTCGGCAAATGAGTGGCCAATTTCATTTTCACGCATTCGTGTTGACGTGATTTTGCCTCCTCGGTTGAAACCGTCACTCAATTTCACTTTGATGCATCTGTATTTATATAGCATTGCATTCAATTAAATTCAACTGTCGTTCAGTTTAGCCATGCAAAATCGGCATTGAATTTAGCACGCTGCCAAAAGCCGTTGTGAATTTGATTGCAGTTCGAATGGAATTTAAAGTTGAATGGCGATTCTTTTCATTCGCCTGACGCTTGTTTACATTTTGCTTGCACATGAAGTGAAATCGAATGGCTATTTTGAGGTGCCTTGCAGTTTCACGCGAAATGGAATGACGCAGCGTTTAAATTGTCCGCTCATTTGCCGAAAATGACCGGGGAAACCTATACTAAATCCATCTGTTGGAACTTAGAAACAAATTTTCATAATGTCTGAAAAATTATATAAGACTCTAAAACCCTGCGTGCGGCATGATGTTAGCAAAGAACTCCGTGCTCTGTATATTACTAGTGGAACAAGAAAGACAAACAAATAGATATGCAAACGGACACAAGTCTTGGACAAGGAAGTCTTGAAATAATCTCTTACCATTATACAGAACGTAGCGGGAAGCCCGCGCAGGGGAGTTGCCAAACAAAAAAGTATACAATGTGTACATTCAGTTGAAACATACAACATTTTCGCAATAACGTGAGCTACATGGGCCACGTGCAATTCATCAATAGGTAAAGGTACAGTACAGGATTGGTAACATACCCAAACAGAAATGTTCACAGATTGACGCATAACTTTCAGCGTATGACGATGGTGTTGATAGAAACATAGCGTTAAAATATTTCCGGTTGAAATGGTGTATTTATCCAGAAATGAGTCAAACAAAGACCAAAAACAGTTTTGATCTTGCGCCAAACCATTCTTTATGTTTTACAAGAAAAATTGAGTCGGGTTTTCGCTATTTTCTCGTGACTCAGAAGTCCGATTGAACTCAAATGTTTACAGGTTTATTATCTAATGCACATGCTGGATCTGACAAAGTGTATAATGCTGTTCGGTGACCTTTGCCAATCATGTATTATACATCAAAAGCACCAATGCGAAAATCAATGCACGGAATATACAATGTTATTTGTATAGTGATACTTTCAGTGCAATGAATGTGCAAATAAAAATGTCAAAACACGAATGGTATAACGATATTAAAAACAACATTCAATGGTGAGAATGGACAATAATGATTGAGCTAGCCTGGATGTCAGACAATAATCTGTGTGGATCATTAATGAGGAATTGGTATGAGGAAACTAACCAATCCCGTGACCATGTAGTAAATGGTTGCTATGACGTCATATCCTCTACCATGTATGTTATCTCACAACAAAATTATTTGTATCTGAAATAAGTTGTGGTTAAAATGTACTATCATACTTTGGTAGCATACCGAAACCGAAATCGTCACAGTTTTACCTATAACGTACATGGTATAAAGATGGTGGTAGTAGAAACATACTGTTAAAGCTGTCCTGCCTGAAATGCTGTAATTATCGAGAAAAGAGTAAAACCCATTGACCAAAATCAATTTTGATTTCAGAAGATCAAAACTACTGTGCGTAGATTTAAAAAGACCGTGAGCGTTTTTCGCTGTTTTCTCAAAAAGTGGGCACCGTATGGGACTGGAAATTTCACAGATGACTGTTACTGTATCGTTCTTGATATTTGTGTGCATGAATCTGCATTACTTTGAAAAAAAAAAACCAAGGTTCTTGATATTTGTGTGCATGAATCTGCATTACTTTGAAAAAAAAAAACCAAGGTGTTTTATTAAAAATAATCATCAAATAACCACAAGGGAAACTGACTGAATGTTTAAAGTCATTGAAAAGTGAACAAAGTATAATTGACTGTAGCGTTATTCGAACGTTATACGATTAACCACAATTTCTGCAAATCCTTGTCGACAACCCCGCTCTCGGACTTAGGGGATGAGAGGGTAGAAATCTCCGCGTTCGTAATTAGTGTTTTCTGGTCGGCGGTACGAGAATGCTGGATGGTACCGAGGTGGATCTGCTGCTCCTTTCTGTGGCAAGCACTAGAGGCGGTGGCTTCTTCGGGAACGGGTTGCAGGACTTTCGCGGCGTCGCTGGCTGAGACGGACGGCCCGGCGACCGGCCCGGGGAGGTTGTGAGTGTCCTCAACGGCCAGTGGATGCGAGGCGTTGTGGCCAGTGCGACTGGTCCAGGGCTCCTGCAGCTGTGGTCCCACGCTGCGCTCTCGTGACGCTCCCAGCAGCTTGGCAAAGTCCTTGCGATAATTGGAGCTGGAGATGACGTAAATCAGCGGATTCATCATGCACGAGGATTTGGCGAACATCGTGGGCAGTAGGGAAGCTGCCACGGATAGCTGGATCTCCTGGTTCTTCCTGAGGGTCATCCATAGGCAGAGACATGCGTAGGGCGACCAGGCTATCACGAAGCTTCCCATCATTAAGAGACACATCTGTACCAAGACCAAAGTATATAATCGTCAGTATTAAAATGGTTAGTTCTTTAGGAAATCAAATTGTTTTACAAATGACATTCCCAATTTTGCAAGCGGGAGAGCTTCCCAGGCTTGCCAAATCAAGTTACGAAGACCACGTTTACCAGAACGCAATTACAAAAGTTTGTAGCCAAGCATATTCCCGAATTACATTGATTACGTTAGAACATAATAGGCCTATACAGTCATACTCTCCTCGATACTGCTTTGACAAAATTTGTGTCTCGTTAATATTAGGTAGCTACTGCATAACCATATTCGCTTGTGTTTGTTGCTCACACTAATTTTATAGGTAGCTATTTGTAATTAGAAACACCTGGGGCCAATTTCACAAAGCTGCTTAGCACGAAAAATCGCTAAGCAAGACATTTCTGCCTTAATAAAAACAGAAAGGTGAACAAAGAAAAATGGACTGGAACTAAGATAATTGACTTTTGGGGTCACCACCAGCGTAAGGCCGGATGGCTCAGTTAGTAGAGAGCCTGTACGGTATTTAGGAGGTCGCCGGTTCGAATCCCGCTCCAGTCAATCTTTCTTTGTTCACTTTTCTATGACTTTTGATGATTAATAAAAAACAGATTAACAACCAAATTTTCATGAGTGTTGTGTATCACTTGCAATTGTTCTTTGGCTGTTGATCGCCGACCGTGAATATCAAATCGAATTTTCAATGGTTGGTTTGTTTTAATGGGCAAGCCATTTTTGTGCTAAGCATTTTTTTAATGCTAAGCAGCTCTATGAAATTGGCTCCTGACCCCACCTTTGTCACGTGATCGTCCATCTTTTCCTTCTTCTGTTCTTGTAGGTACACGGCCACGCCCATGTCGTTTACCTCCATGCGTGTGGGGTCTACCTTGGAGCTTCGTTTGGCTACCATACAGTAGCAGTACATCATGATGGATACGGGCACGGTGAAGACACCGATCACGCAGGCCAGGTTGTAGGTGGTGTGACCAAGGCTCCGACCCGTCCAGTCTAGAGAGCAGCTCAGTTTGAAGGGCTCGTAGGTATAGCTGCTCCAGCCAAGGAATGGAGTGACCGTCCAGAACAGAGCCAATGCCCAAATGATGCTCAGTATCTTACCGGTGAATTTGATTGTCAGCTTGTGTTCTGATGAGTGGATAAAAAGAAAATCAAGACAAAGTTAGTCTCCTAAAAAATGAGCCAGTGACATTTTGCTTTACAGTATTTTGGTTAAATCCATGGATAGCTCCCATTTTGTTTTTGCACCGCCCAAAATGGTGATCGCAGGCGTTTTGATAAACACAACCACAAACTTGAGGCCCGTCTGAAAAGTCAAATTTCACTCTTATTTTGTTGATTTCAATTATCACCTGCAACTGGCTGCTCATCAACCAAAATAATCTGGGTGATCTTTGAGTGATCCCTGTCAAACCGTTTCTCATGTTGCAGCATCAATAACGTTGCGTGTGGATATACTACGGTATGTGAGTGGTTTCATGGCTTCTGACTGCCGAACGGAAAACGATAATTGACTATTATGGACACCACCAACATAGGGCTGGATGGCTCAGTTGGTCCTGGTATACGGTATCATCCGGGATCAAAGGTTCGAATCCCGCGCCAGTCAATTTTTTCTTTGACTTACAACAATGGCCTGATTATGAAATTTGCTCCGAGTTAGGAACTTTTTTTCATGAATTAAAGGTACAGTACAGGATTAGTAACATACTCAAACAGAAATTTTCACAGATTTACGTATAACTTCCAGGGTATAAATATGGTGCTGGTAGAAACATAGCCTTAAAATATTTCCGCCTGAAATGCTGTATTTATCCAGAAATTAGTAAAACAAAAACCGAAAACATTTTGATCTCGGGGTAAGATCAACGCCATTTTCTTTTATAAGAAAAATTTAGTTGATTTTTCGCTGTTTTCTCGTGACTCAGATGTCCGATTGAGCTCAAATTTTCACAGGTTTATTTCATGTACATGCTGGGTCAGACAAAGTGTGAGTGCTGTTCTGTGACCTTTTAATACGAATCATGTATTATACCTTTAATGGAGTTCACTTGATGGACTTACTTAAAGTTGGTTTGCACACGTAGATATATCTGTAGATAGCCAGGGCGGTATGGGACCCAATGGTGGAACAGGAGAATACGTAGACGCAGAAAGCCAGGTACCAGCAACCACCGTCGCCGTAAAGCCAATAGCCGGCGTAGGCTGATGATGACGTCATCGGGTAGCCAGAAAAGGACACGCCCAGATCGCTGGCCGCCATGTTGATCAGGATCAAGTTGATGGATTTCTTCTTGTAAGTACGGAATCGGAGTAGGACGGCCAACACGCACACGTTCCCCACCGTTGATATGACACCTGTCAATTATTAATATCGGCAGACACAAAGAAGAAGTGGGTTGGATCATGGTTTTGTGACTTCAGTATACCCTGAGCAAAGATTGTTGACTATAGGGGCGGGGGCAATCATTGTCTGGGAAGCTCAGATGGTAGAGCATTGGTATGGCAGTTAATGGGTTACATGGTTTCTGACTGGCACCCTGAGCAAAGATGGTTGACTATAAGGAGGCCCCATCATAGGGGTGGATATAGCTCAGATGGTAGAGCACTGGTATGGCAGTTGATGGGTTATATGGCTTCTGACTGGCACCCTGAGCAAAGATAGTTCACTATATAGGGAGGCCCTGTCATAGGGCTGGATAGCTCAAAATGGTAGAGCACTAGTATGGCAGTTAATGGGTTACATGGCTTCTGCGCCATCATAGGGATGAATAGCTCAGGTGGTAGTGCAAAATTAACATAATTTTCATAAAACTGCCAAGCAATGAAATCGGTACGGGTTACTAGCAGCTTATTTTCTTACCCGATGCCGAAAATAAAGTGTTTTGTGGGCGAAAACTACACTTTTCTCGCCGGAGTTCCAATGGTCGCCATCTTGATTGGCATCTTGCTTCAATAGCATAATTTGATATTTCCAGGAAATTGTGAGACAATTGTCGGTTTTCGTCAGTAGTTGCTGGTAGTTGTCGGTAAGTTGTCGGTAGTTGTCGGTAGTGTCAACATTTTCGGTAGTTGTCGGTTGTTGTCGGTAGTGTCAGCAGTTGTCGTTAGTTGTCGGTCACTTGTCAGCAGTTGGCGGTAGTTGTCAGCAGTTGTCGGTAGTTGTCGGTCATTTGTCAGCAGTTGGCGGTAGTTGTCAGCAGTTGTCGGTAGTTGTCGGTCATTTGTCAGCAGTTGGCGGTAGTTGTCGGTCATTTGTCAGCAGTTGGCGGTAGATGTCAGCAGTTGTCGGTAGTTGTCGGTCACTCGTCAGCAGTTGGCGGTAGTTGTCAGCAGTTGTCGGTAGTTGTCGGTCACTCGTCAGCAGTTGGCGGTAGTTGTCAGCAGTTGGCGGTAGATGTCTGTAGTTGTCAGTAAATGTCGGTAATTGTTGCTTTGTCGGTAATTAGTAATAGTATGCCCGCCCCAACACGTCAACTATAACGTGCAATTATTGACTTGAGAGCATGAACATACCTACTGATGTGATATACACAGCCACGAATAGCTGTGCTTCGCGAGTCATGTTGACCGTCACTTGACTGTGTATTGTCTGATCCATGGCTTGTCCACTAAAATTCAAAACAAAATTTACACGAAATATTGATATCATACAAGTATATCAACCAATCATAATTCCCCAAAATATTTTCTCGGTTGTGATTGGCTCCTGTATACTTGATGCAAACTTCGAAACAAAAACAAGTATGACTGATTTTTGTTTGGACAAATACCTTAATTTAGTTACATTGTATTTAAAGGTAGTGTCATACTTTAATAACATATCGAGACAGAAATCTTCGAAGATGTACCTCTAACTTACAGGGTATAAAAATAGTGATGGTAGAAATATGATAATATTGTTCAAACGTTTCTGCCTGAAATGCTGTATTTATTCAGAAAAGAGTAAAACCAATTGACCAAAAACAATTTTGATCTTCAGAAGATCAACAATCCTGCGAAAATATTTTTAAAATACCGTGGGCGTTTTTCACTGTTTTCTCAAAACGTGGGCACCGTGTAAGACTGGGAATTTCAGAGATGACTGTTATTGTATCTCCCTTGGTATTTTTGTCCATGAATCTGCATTTCTTTGATCAAAAAAAAACAGAGTATGAAATCTAAAATCTAAAATGTCTCTCCCCTCTCTCCTTTCCACCACACAGTAGAATGTTGTATTAGTATGAGATAGCCTTTCTGTTATTTCGATTTCTGCATTTTACTTATGAAATTAATCATCAGGAGAATTCTGGATTTGCGAGGAAGATGTAAGAAAATGACACAGGCCGCTGGGAGTTGAAGATTATGGGTGATTGTAGATGCTGTAGAGTATATACGCTTAATTGTTAATGGACGTACGGTGTTCAGTGACGGTATAAGGCCTCGTGTGTCGATACTATCATGACTATGCATTCAATGCCTACACCTAATTAGAGGTAATATCATACTTTGGTGTTTATCAAAGAAATACAGATTCATGGGCAAAAATATCAAGACAGATACAGTAACAGTCATCTATGAAAATTTCAGTCCCATATGGTGCCCACTTTTTTTGAGAAAACAGTGAACAACTGCCATAGTATTTCTAAAGTCTTTTCTCTTTTTTATTTTTGATCTTTTAAAAGATCAAAAAGATTTACGGTCTTTGTTTTACTAATTTCTAAATAAATACAGCATTTCAGGCGGAAAAAAATTAACGTTATGTTTCTACCACTACCATCCTCATACCCTGTATAAGTTATACGTAAATCTGTGAACATTTCTGTTTTGGTTTCTTACCAAAGTATGATATACCTTTACTGCAATTAATATGAGAATATGTAGGTCTAAATATAGCATCTGTGTGTCAGTTTCAGAGCAGCAACACCTGTATATACGTTAACACAAAGGAAACGTACTTGTATCGGAACAGAACAATTTTAATTAAAAGGCTAAAGTCATCCATTTGACGCCATTAGAGACCCAATTATTTACGGGGGTCTAGAAGAGCCATCTTTTTTTTTCTTCACACTTCGCACGTGACGTCATCTACTAGCTAACTCTTGCTTCTGTTAAGTCTAATAAGGAGCAGAAAATCAACCTGTATATAGCCTACACAACCCGTTTTCAAGTAGTTGGCGCGTAATAACTGAAAAGATCCAGTATTTTCAAGCGTAATTTTTGTTTCAATTGAATTTGTAAGGGGGGGGGGGTTTCACACAGTGTTTTTTTTTTTTTTTTTTTTTTTTTTTTTTGGGGGGGGGGGAGGGGCATTAGACCCGCCTGAATTTATCCTGATTGAAAGATAGAAAAAAACAGAAATTAATTCCGTCGTTTGGGTTTCGCCTTGCACCAAGTAGAGGCCTAAAGCTATGATAACATTATTATGATTATGGAGTATTGTTATTATGCTCTCTCGAACTTACCCTGATTCCCAGTAATTCATTACCTCAACAATGCCATGTCATTAATATCGCGAAATGTCATTTCGAGGTAAAGAAATAATCAAATGTGTCCAATCTTCAAGAAGTTTGGTTTTGTATATTCCTTTGATAACTCCGTACGTACATCCGTGATTGAATATTACACAAACAAAATGCTTGAAATGTGATGACAGTCCTGCTAGCAGCGCTTTGTCGGTGTCCCGTACTTGTAAGTAAAACTTTGGGCGTTTACGAAACCGAGGCTCAGGATTAGGCTCATGCTGCTCAGGCTCAGGCTCAGGCTCAAGCTCATGCTCAGGCTCAGGCTCATGCTCAGGCTCATGCTCAGGCTCATGCTCATGCTCATGCTCAGGCTCAGGCTCAGGCTCAGACTCAGGCTCAGGCTCAGGCTCAGACTCAGGCTCAGGCTCAGGCTCAGGCTCAGGCTCAGGCTCAGGCTCAGGCTCAGGCTCAGGCTCAGGCTCAGGCTCAGGCTCAGGCTCAGGCTCAGGCTCAGGCTCAGGCTCAGGCTCAGGCTCAGGCTCAGGCTCAGGCTCCAGCTCTGACAGTCATATGCTGAAAATATAGATTGTGGTTTTTCATTGAAGCCGTAGCTCCGTTTTCCTTTGGCAAACCATGCAGGAAATCTCAGGCGCGGTTCTAGAGCAAATATTTGGGTTTAGGGGCCCGGGGGGGGGGCTAGAAGATCAATATTTTGTGGGGGTCGGGGGCTAGAACCTTCGCATGTGACGTCATGTTCTAACATTCGCTTCTGCTGTCTTATTAGGTGTGAAAAAACAACCTATAGCCTTACACGTTTTTTTTTTTTTTTTTTTTTTTGGGGGGGGGGGGGGGGGGGGGTACAGCCCCTCCCCTAGCTCCCCCCCCCCCCCCCCCCCCACAACCGCGCCCGGAGAATCTACTTCAGAACCGCAGCCAATTAAAAGCCTCTATGTTGATACCAGTTATTTCAGAATGGATTCACGAAATGGAGCCGGAGCCTGAGACGGAGCCCGAGTCTCCGTTTCGTAAACGCCCTTTGTCACAGCATAATCAATAACCAAAATGAAAAAAAAAATTGTATAACACATGGACCTGTGGCTGCAGGCATGATTAGATAATACTGTCTTCTATCATATCTGGAAGCAAAACCTGCTTGCGTAAGATGTGATGTACCGCAAATAATAATACCACTATGCATAATACACATCTGT